>JAPDRQ010000040.1:0-176538 GCA_030247915.1 Neophaeococcomyces mojaviensis
CTACACCGGTCATGACTACTGCTTAGCATATGGAATGGATAAGTCTTTTGACTCGTCGTGAAAAGCAATGCTGAAGGTGATACTCCTAGTCTGGTACTTGTGGATAGAGAGCCAGCCCTTAGCTGAGAAAACTGGCATTAGACATGTGAAACGGTCAATCTGAGTCCGTACGGTCCAAATTCGACTACACTAAGTAAATGTCGAGTACTCTCCCAGTTTGGATCAAAACAGCTAACGAATCAATCCACAGATCATCGACAGCTTAATGGTTAGCACCAATGCATTTAACAATGAACAGCAGTACTTGTTAGCAGGACGCGATCACCAACTGAATCACAATGCATTATTAGACAGAGAGATCATTGATATATCGACATCCTGTCATATCTTATTTAACAGTTTTTGACGTGAACTCCGTAAAGACACATGGTAGAAGGTTCAGTTCTGAGTGCTGCCAAGATAAGTATCAGATTTCTTCACGGTATCCACTAGCCCAACCTGTGGAATCCCAAGACTTCACCGCTAAAGCGCCATGTGGTCCCGAGATGGCTGACGGTTGACTTCCCGCGAGGATGGATCCATTCGTCTTTTTGTATATGGTTGTCTTCTAATCACCGCAGACTTATGGGGCTAACACGGAGGTCCTCCCAATTTGTTGATTTGTGGGACTTCCTTATCTCGCCATTGCGGCTTCAATGCCTGACACCTTGCTTGCTGGCAAGCTACGGATTTACAGACAATCAAACCGAGAGTGGAAACTCTTTGCTCATCTCTCTCTCTCTCTCTCTCTCTCTCTCTGTGTGTGTGTGCAAAAGGTTATTAGAGATGTGAATTTGCTACAGCTTTACCCTCCTCCACTGTTTGTTGGCAATACAATTCGCACACAAGGGTGGCGGAAATTATGAAACAACCTTTTTGAAGACTTTGAACAAGCATAAAGAGCTTTTCATGGCACACGATAAACACATGGCACAGTTAATACCTACTAGTTGTATCTTTGCTACGGATATGAAAGTCACGCAACCGAGTTTGGGAGAGGCCCGCCTAGGCTGGCGGATCCGTAACCAGGTTTCTGGGTGTGGCTCAACCCAATGGTCCAATGATTTGCCTGCACCAGTAGCAACTAGCTTCCACAATCACAACACCATCGTTTACTCAACCACACAATGACTAGACGCTATAACCGGGGAACCCGACTCTGAGTTGCACTAACCTACAGCGCAGTCAACAGCAACACTGTTCTTGGCGCCATGCACCGAACCGAAATTTCATTCAGCTCAGTAAGTTTCTTCGGGCGAGATACACATACAGGAGCATCTTCTTATTCATTGTTGGGAAGCGTTACTTTCTTCAACTCATTTAACAATGTGCATGGAACATGGTTTGCACGTTTAGTGAGTAGCACTTAGTTAATTGATAATGCGCAATTCGCGTGACTAGGGATGGACGGCGCTCCCGACCCGTCTGTCTGGCTGATTAGCCTCTCGCTTCCCCAGGTTGATCCACATGGTGGCCCCTGGGGGGTTAGCAAACCTAGACTTTATCCTAGCACTCTCGAGTGATGAAAAGGTTAAGTGGGCGCACTGTCGATCTCAATATCATCTTTCAAACTTCAGCTATCCATCAGTGCAAATGGTTGTCCTGCACAAGCATGAGCGGGCCATTCATTCCAGCTGACTTCGAACCACAAGTGAATAGCCCCGAAGACATCAAGATCGCAGCCATTGCCTGGGGATTTACACTAGGCTTTGGTTACCTAACGTGTTCAAAGGCACTCAAACAGTCACACGCAGTATGGGAACGGTCACATAGGATTAGCACGTATGTGGCGTTAGTATGGATAGAGGTGTTGTCCAGTTTGACATACGGGATCCTGGCATGGCTGTTAATGGACAATGTGATGCCTATAAAGTGAGTCCTGGGGAAGACACCTAGAACAGCAACACGATTAACACTGCCTACAGCTTCTACGCTCTCTTCGCTATCGTCGTCGCCTGGTCTCTCCAGATCCAGTGCCTTCTCCAAATCATCATCAACCGAGTCAGCCTGCTCATCATCGATAAGAGTCGAGCGGCATACATCAAATGGGGTGTGGCACTCATCATCACCCTTGTCAACCTCTCCGTGTTCATTATATGGATACCAGCACGACTGCAAATCAGCGAGAAACTCATTCGTATCAACGCGATCTGGGACCCGATCGAGAAAGTCATCTATCTCCTGATCGATGGCTGCTTGAACGTGTACTTCCTCTACCTCGTCCACTCGAACCTAGTATCAGCTGGCATGACGAAATATAGACGGCTTTTCAAATTCAATGCATACATCGTTGTCATTTCCTTGTCAATGGATATCCTTATCATTTCAATGATGAATTTGAAGAATAGTTTCGTTTACACGCAATTTCATTCGTTGGCTTACATTGTTAAGCTAAATATTGAGTTAACCATGGCCAGTCTTATTACCAAGATCGTAGCGCAGCCTGGTGGGATATATGGAAATTCGGGAAGACTCACGCAATCCGACATGACTGAGGCTGGACATACAAATCGTACCATGTCTCATCCTCATACACAATCACGAACAGATGAGTTCGTCGCATCTACGCACAATGAGCGTGGCCAACAACCAACCTACAAGGCTTGGGTCGATGGCCCACAGGCACAAGCTGGATCTTGTCCACCCCAGAAAAAGAAGAAGAAGCGGAGAACTGGTTTGAATGACATTGAGGGTTTATCCGACAGTGACGAATCTTTCCAGTCTGAAGCGCTACCTGAAAACAACAGCAATGGTGATGGGGTGACCGGGAAGACGATGGAGATAAAGGCTACGACGGAGTGTATTGAGTTGTGTGAGATGCAGACCCCCAGTATGAACGAGTCGACGCGGAATCTGAATCAGGACTTTGGCGGTGGAACGAGGACGTAGAGGTGACGCAAAAGTGAAATTCGGAGAGACGGTCCAATGGAATACCAAACACCTTCACCTTGCAGTCCGTGGATATCTCAACACAAGTAGCTTTGAAGTCAGATCACATATGATACTCAACAACCTCCTCACCTAAATCTTAGAGAACCCTACCAATCTCACTTGCACCGTCCTCTCTCCTTCTCGCCACGGATCTAATGTTCTTGCCACTGTACAGCTCCATTCATATTAAAGGGTGACTCTGGGCGCCGATGTTCCAATATCAAATGTGCGCGACACAGCTGAAACCAAATTCACTAGCGCATCACTTGCATCTACGGTTCGCTTGTAGAATACCGAAAACTGTAAGCTTGATTCGGAAACAAGAGCAGCCTAGCGCGAACGCCACCCACACCGATCGATATTGTATTCCTGATGGGAATGAAACATGCGTTGTGATGTGGAAGCATCCAGCGTTTGATACCGACATTAGCTTGCTAGCCTCATTTGGTGCTGTTTATTGGAGCCTGTGCCTCGCGTCCCGCGGCAGGCGGAGCATGCATCCGCTTGCCCAGCTAGTACATGATTGCCTGCGCATATCTCTAGGCATGCGAGGCAAGACTCCTGAGCGGTCAAAAGCACGGTGAGAGTGGTCGCTGCGGCGATGGTGTTGGCTGCTTCACCCTGCAAAGCCACATGTTGGTTTTGCTACACCGCCCATCTGGGAATGATTACAAGCACTTTCGAGGATGTACACACACTTGATAGCGGTCATGACAAATGTTAGCTTCGATCGTGAACAAGAATAATAGTTAAGATGAGATGAATATTAATCTTTATTGAAGAATTGCCGAGGTTCCGAAGCCTCAAGTCAATCATGAATTATTGCTGCTCTAGTAGCAAGCAACACTCTAAATCATTGGAGTGTTTCTTCGTAATCGTCGTGAAGCCCAGTTGTACATGGTCTTTGAAATCAAGACCGATAGATGCGTCCAACTCCGTTCTCCTCCAAGGCGATACCAGATTGCTGATCAATCTGGAGATGCACGGATCACCTTGCAAACCTTCGTGACGTGGGGATCCTCCACGCCAGTGCCATTCGAGCCAAGCTCAAAGTTAACGTAGCGATGCAAGTCGCAGATAAGCCTTTCGGCCGGAGTGAAAGCCGCAACTTCGCCCAGCTGAAACTCTTGGTTGATGCCTGGAGATACCGGGGTTTTCATTCGTGATTTGCTGATCGCTTGCTTTTTCCTCCCTGCAATTGCTAAACACCATTCCCTAAGCCTGAACTCTCAGGCTGATTTTCGTTCCTGTGTGCCGAATTCCGTCGCGCCGTGCTTTGTAACAAAACAAAATCCATGTGATCGAAGCTGGGTATCATTGTTGAAAGAGAAATCGCTAAAGTCGATATGCATTTGTTGCAAATAATAGAAGATGAAGATGCTGTGGTTCAAGGATTTCGCGAAACTGTTCTGCAAAGAGACAGACCATCGTCCTCATCTTCATCGTCGTATGAGAAACCATATTCGTCAACTTCGGGTCGTGATTCTCGTTTCGGGGTGTCTAATGTAGCCCATTGGATGTGTTGTTTTGGTTGGGAGTAGGTGGTTTGCGGAGATGGTGGTGGTGAGTTTCGAATAGCATTTTCTAATGCTTCTAGCATAATTGCGTGACCGAGCCTTTGTCTAAGGTAGGTCTTGGAGCCTGTTGATGATTTTCTTCTGGCAACGCTAGCTAGTGAATATGTTTCCTCTATGGATAGCTCTCGTGTGAGAGGGAGTTCCCTCGAAGGTGCTCTTGACATGGCGGCCATTTGGTATGTGTTGTGTAGAGTAGTTGTGAGAGTTGTAAAAAGATCAGACACGGGTATACGGTGTCTATGTATGTCTGTTGTGACTCTTAGGCTTCACCGCTAGAGATTTTGGCTGTTGAGAACCCTAGTCCGGAAAGTGGCTTTATGTTGCAGAAATTATGCAGATGTGAATATGCACGCAGATCTTTCTACCGCTTGATTCGCGGTTACTTGCGAAGGTTGCCAATGGCTCGTACTACGTACTTCTGTATGGTGGTCAAGTCTCGGGTGTCTTTCGGCGAGTGTGTCTTCGTCCTTGTGCGGTCAAGTACTTAGCTGGTTTTACAATTGGAAAAAAATTGTTGTTCGGTGGAGGTGGATTCATCATGAATAAGTATCATGATGCACGGCGAACTGTATGTAATTCTTTGATCACGACATCAGAACGGACGTAACCTGGCGGTAAAGTCAATCCGCCTTAGAGCGGATGCTTACTGCGATACGTGCTTAGCGCCATGACTTCTGACTCAACGCCGAGAAGCTTGAGCGAGCATTCCAACCAATCATGCCAGATGCTGATGAATCGTGCGAGACAGGGCGCAGCCGTTCACTCGGACTTGGCTTGCTCGGCCTGGTGATACCGTAAGCCCATGACTTACTTCCTGCTCCTTTCGCTCGACTTGTTCTCCGAATACGACACGTGCTGCTGCTTTCGTGCTGCGGTCCCAGTTCCCAAAGTAGTATGTTCTGCCACAAGGTTCAACCTCTTGTGGTCTTGATGGTTATGAATAGAACAAGGACGTTGTTACCTTGATCGTTTAATAGATGCGAGCTTAGAGCTGTAAAATTTGCGATTGCATCATCTTGTTGGTTGTTACTGCGCATGGTTATGACAAAGTTCGCCTCAAGTGAAGACGCGAGTTCAAGAAACAAATTCAACCGTGCCCGACTAGAGCAGCGAAGGCGACTCACGGCTCCGGAGAACCGGATTTTGATCGGCCGAGCGCAGGAGCCACGAATTAAATGCTTGGTATCGGCTAACCTTCCTTTACACTCGTCGACATTGGGGCTACGTTTGGGCTCAGGCTTGGCAAACGGGTTGGTGCTCACATGCAGTTCAACAAAACCCATGTCTCACCGCATGTTGCAGATGGCAATTACCATACTACCTCAATCCATCAAACAGCCGATCCTTTTTAAAACCCGATATCGCCCCTGCATGGTGCATGTTCCAAGCATCAAAAGCCTTCCAGATTCTTCGTCGGCCCGCCTGTCTCATGCGGCAGGAAAGTACCGAATTTTCCATACCACAAGCGTGTCGCACGGATTGCGACTTGAGGCATACAACTCCGCTATCATGCTCACTGGCTTCAGTGTCGAAAGCCGCATATGGTTTTCACGTCGAGGCTGAACACGTGTTATTCAGATGCCGACAGCATCCACAGGCAAAGATTTTCATGTCCACGCCTTCAAAAATTCTCTAGCCCATCAAAATCTATGACACTCCTCAAGTCAGGGTGTCGACACCTCTTCACGAGCAAAGAAAATTTGCTGTTGAAAGAATTTTTTTTGCAAGTGGATTTCCTGGTCATATCAAGTTGAAGCCTTCGGGAAGTATTTGCGAAGCATGTGTTGTAGTCACATAAGAGCTAACCTGTCGACCCCTGCTTGCAAACCAAATCATGTTTAATCAGCGCTGAGTGTAGCCACCATCAATGACAAGTGCAGTACCCGTTACGAAAGAGCTACGTCCTCCTGAGAGATAGACCACGCCATCAGCAATTTCTTGAGGCTCTCCTAACCGCTTCATTGGACAAAAAGTTTGGACACGTTCCTCCAAGGTTTGGGACACTGATGGATTGTTTAGTGTCATTGGAGTTCCAATATATCCAGGACACACGGCGTTGATACGAAGTCCATCTTTTGCATAGTCCTCTGAAGCTGTTCGAGTCAGTCCAATCACACCATGCTTCGAAGCTGTGTACGCCGTTGATGTCGGAACAGCGACTGTGCCTAGAATAGAAGCCAAGTTCACAATGGAGCCGCGTTGCAATGGGCGTCCATCGATGCTAGACAAGATTCGCTCCTGCTTCAACATTATCTTGGCTGCTGCTCGAAGGATGTAGAACGTCCCATTCAGATTAACGTTCAGCACCCGCTGCCAATCTTTGGTTTCAGCGTACGCAGCACCTCCCTGATGCTTGAACGCGATGCCTGCAGCGTTCACAACATAGTCGATCCGGCCAAATTTCTGAGCGATCTGGTTGATAATTCGGTCGACTTGCGCCTCGTCTGTGACATCTAGCATGCTGACCTCAATTTGGCATTTGCCTCCCTGCTTTTTCTGCTCCTCCTCAATCTCAGCCTTCACAGCAAGTAGAGATTCATAGGACAAATCGAGGAGGGCTATACCTGCCGATCCATCGCGGGCGAATGCCTTGGAACATGCCCTGCCAATACCTGAAGCTGCGCCTGTAATAACAGCGAATCCTGGAACATCCATGCTTGATATTGACTACTGCAGGCGGCGAAAAGGAACTGACTTGTGTAGGTTCATCAACTACTCGGCATTATCCTCAGGAATACTAGTTGCGACAACCTCGCTACATTGCAAGGGCCACTTGTAACCCCTCGGCAGTTATATCCCCACATGAGGAGATGTCTGAGGAATTTTTGACGTCCTGCGCGGCTCGGAGACGCTACATGTTATCGACGCAAACAATGTCAGATACTCAAGGATTACAGTCTAACCTTCTAAAACTCAAGAAATTATGTATCGTTCGATTATATCACGAGTCATAGTCTTGGCCTCAAACACTAGCCTGAAAGGAGTTCCCCAGCTTTCCATCACGTAACCTAGTTTGAATTGCGCCCAATCTTTAAGGAAATCAAAGGTTGCGTAACGCCCACGATATCCAAGTGCAAAGATTCCCATCATTCACTTGTTTACCTCCATCGGCTTATTCGCCAACCTCAGCATCTCAAATGTTGATATTGTGGTCGCTAGTGCCAACACTATCTGTGATCACCAGATGAACGTCAATTTGAATCATTACGACGCTAACAGCAGCAGAGATGGTGAACCTATTAACTATCATCACTAACGTTTGTACTACGAGCATGTTCTTATAGTAGTATGGTATGACACACACAATCTTTGCTGACGTACAAGTGAATGACAGGCAACAGAGGCTTTTGCAGTGGTGCCCAGGGAGTAATGGGCATTCAAACCAAACAAAGCTGGACCGTATACTGCTAGTAGCCGTTAGTATTAAAGTCCCCGAGCTATGTATGGTGCAACGCGAGGTATTGTTTCTATCGAACCATGTGATCATGCCCACCCTCCAGCAACATCAATCTGAGCATTGCTATATACCAATAGTCCACTTTAACAGAGTCGTGGAGTGAAAGGTAACTTAATGGCCCGAACCTATGAGCACAGAACATCGACGACTGCTGTGAGTCTAGCATGGGCCTTTGAGATAACCTCTGACCAATTCAGAAGTCTAGAAGTCTAACTCTCTGCCGCCAAGTTATGCCGCTCTGCTGCAAGGCTGCGACTGTGATAGATCAGTGGATCATGTTTAGATATCGTTTCAGAAACCGTTCTGCAGATATTGTTCTTTGTCGCTTCATATCCAAATTCGAGGCTGAATGCCTATTATCCGATGATTAACATGCATGCAGCTTCGAGGAAGAGTCATGCTCAAGTCAAGCACCCAGTGCTTAGAATGGGAATGGTAAGCAAAGCATAGTGGACTTGGCGGCTTATGCCAATCTCAAGTTGAATCTAACAAGTGGTTTCTACGTGACACATTCTCTCAAGCTCAACTTGCGCCAACAGGACAACTCTTGGAACGTACACACTTTCGATTCACTAACCACAACAGCAAAATCCATTCGCGGAGGTACTTGAGTCTCGAACTTCCCTCTACACTCCTCGCTCAGTGCTATCAACCCTACGCAGCATCCAGCTTATGTTGTCGGTCAGGCCAGGGCGGATCTCCGAGTCTGTCTCTAAGGACAAGGAGAACCAACTAGTTTCTGGTGTGCGATGCTGTGTGGGCCTAGTCTGTCGGGCAGGATCTCTGGCACAAACGAGGAATGGTTGAGTGTAATGTCATGACAATACTGAGACTGCTACTCTAGTGGCATATTTTGGTATAGTGGCATGTGTGTTTGCTTTTGGGGAAGAGCAGGGACTGGAAAGGATGGAGGCCGAGATTAGGGACAAGATGACGAGGCTAGAAGACAGAGTGGCGTTGAATGCAACAAGATATACAGTAACAAGCACGTGCTGGCCACAATTCTACCGATCGCAGAGATCACTATTCTTCTACAGGTGCAAGGTCGTCGACATTAATTAGAGCATCCTGCACGAGAACGTTCTAAGTAAGAGAACTCCAGACTAAGGCTTGCTTCAGTCAGCGATGTACTTTCGTCGAGCTTGTTTTTCCCTTCGTCGAATAGAAAGCAACTGCTCTACGTGTGACTGTGTAAGTACATCGAGCTGCACGACAGACATCAGACTCACGACGGCGAAGTGCCGCATGAGCACAGCATGCAGCGGCTTTGGAGGTGTTCAGTAGCATTCGAGAAGAGGCAAAGAAGGTCCAGGACCGTACACAGGATTCTTCCGAGCACGGACCTCATCTTGCATTTCGATCATGCCGAAGATACCGCAGAAAGAAGCAAATACAAGCTTCATGTCTCACCTTTCATCGAGTTGTTTACCTCTTCACCTTCCTGATCGAGCAATTCCTAGCTTGCGCTGACCAAATGTACCGTTGCACGTGCTCGAAGCTCTGGTTGGCAGAGGATTTTGGTTCCTGCATCTTAAGCCCCACAAGCAAGCGGCGCTTTTCAAGCTTGCCAAAGCTTGTCGAGATTTCTTCTAGAAGTGGGAAATGAGAGCACTTACGCAGCGACGAATCAACGTCATCAACAAGGACCTTGCTTCTTCCTTGCTTCCGCATGCAAGTACGGTGTTCGCAGGTGAAAGCTATTGAGCTATGGTGAGGGCAATAGATATAAGTGCTATGGCGAGCGGGCAGGATGCTGCGAGCTCTTGGAAGCTTCTGTTACACTCAAAACAACAGCCAGGATGAAGACCTTCTTCGCCGCAGCTCTCGCTGTCTTTACAGCCTCAAGCGCCAACGCATTGAACATTCTTTTGTCCAATGATGACGGGTTCGCGAGCGCCCAGCTTGTTGAGACGTTCCGTCTGTTGAAAGCGAACGGCCACAACGTCGTCTGCGTGGCATCTGGTAGGTGCTTTACAGATCCTCAATTGTTGCTCGTTCTAACAGTTCATAGCCGACAACGAGTCCGGTCAAGGAGGGCGAGCAGTCTTCACTACCAACAAGACTTTAGCCGTTGCATCTGAGTTCAACATCATCCCAGCAGGCGCTCCCTCGCTCGCCCGGTCACCTATCGACCCTGATATCTGGTAAGAACAGAGATACCCCCCAACCAGATACAACAGACTAAGACAAGCGCAGGTACTACAATGGCACCCCCGCCGCCCAGGTCTTCGTCGCGCTCGACTACGTTATCCCAACCTTCTACAACAACCGTACAACGGACTTGTTTGTAGGTGGTCCAAACTTCGGCAACAACCTCGGCCCCTTCCTCTACACACTTTCCGGCACCATGGGTGGCACCTACAGTGCTGTTGGCCGCGGTCTGCCGGGTATCGCATTTAGTGGTGGAAACAGCGAGCAGCGTTCATATACTTGGATCAACAAGACTACACCATCCGGCTCGCCAGACCCTGCCACCATTCAAGCTACGCTGGCTGTCAATCTGGTCCAACAACTGATCAAAAATACTGCTCCAGGCAAACGTGTCCTGCCTCTTGGCTATGGTATCAATGTCAACACGCCCGTGATCACATCGCTTACGAACAACTCTTGCATAAATCCGCCATACATTCAGACGCGGTTCACCGGTAGCGCGTAAGTCCTTCCCACTGCTGCGGCGTCAAATTTACTTGTGGAGGCTGACAATTTTCTAGATTTACAGATACAGCGGTATACAATGCGACAACAGGTCTGTTCGGCTATGCCAATTACCTCGGTGCTGGCGTGAACAGATGCATCAACGGAGACTGCTCCCTCCCTGGTGAGACTGCAGTGGTCGGCAGTGGCTGCTTCACCTCGGTTAGTGTTTTCACTGTTGATTATGATGCTCCAACTGGTAGCGATCAGGACACTGTTCGAGCAGGGTTGGGCCCGCTGGTTACTTATCAGAAGAAGAGTCGAGCCATGTATGCACGAGACGACGAGAGGGAGGTTCGGGAGTTGATTGAGAGAATGCCCGTTCATGGCGGATCTTTCTAATCGTCTCAGACTTGCACTATCTACTACTGGAATAAGTAATCAATAATGATCAAAGATCTCAAACATTGCAAAGATCGTTTTTCTCTCGCCGTGTTCCTTGAGGGTAGGTTAAGGCCAACACTTAATCCGATGAGTATGAGCACTCAGCTTATTCCAGTGTTCTTTCTGTTTCACAGCGCTGCAGCTATGAGGGAATAACCTAACAAGTAGGTTACAGTATGAGACTGACTTCGAACATCCGACCATGTTTGCTTGAAGACGTATGGACAGCTGTTGGTGAATCAGTAATATTGTCCGCCGAACGAGCTTCAGCAGTTTTTGGAATTCCCAATTTGATGCACTAGTGTCATGAACGGATGCGAGACAATTCTAAAGGTCATTTCCATTGTGCTTTCGTTCCGACCTATCTGCTACCATTTAGGACCCCATCAGGGAGAGTAATCCATAGTGTCTGTCTGAAGCTGATGTTCATTTAGTTTCTCTGCATGATCACACTAGAAATAAGTCATGAAACGGACGCGCCGTATGATGCAGCTGCTTGCCCCAACGACATCCTGGTCTGCTTGGAAACTCCAGGTCGCCATATGGGGTGAGAGGAATATATGAGAAGTTGCTTGGAGTGAGTGAAAAGGGCAGCTTGCGGAACGGTGGAATCAGAAGGATGCCGACCCGCAGCCTTGAGATAGGGCGGATTGTCTCTTGTAAGCCAGAGACGAAGTACGAGGCAGGCAAGAGGACAGACATATTGAGTGTTTAGAAGCATGGAGAGAGCAAGATGAGGCAGCTTGGTGCGTGAGTAACATATGTACAGAAGCCGACTTCTAGACAGACCATGTACAACTTTTAGTGAAGCCATCACTGTCATCTTGACAGTAGGAACACTGTTTCCGCATAGTGCCAAGACAAGTGCCCTTTTTGTTCCAATCACTACGCACTTCACCCTAGCTTTTCCTTCGCTTGACCTTCCACATACAGATCTGTTATCCATCAACCAGTAATGGCGTCATCGTCAGGCAACAATCCTCGCGATCGCATCGCCGCGTGCTTTGGCCGCCTCTATGTTGCCTTGTCAAAGGTATGTGTGCCTGATTTCAATTTCCTGTCAACAGCACGTCCATCTGTTTAACCAACCGCTGTGACGTATCGATCTTCCTCTCACCCTCTTGGTCGACTCTTACTGACTATGCTATCGCGAAATTAGCTGGAAGTTCTTGCCGAAGTCGAGCCTGTCATGGACCCAATTCTGGCAAGTGCCAGCAAACTGGATGTTGCTCTACTTGAGACAGACGAAGAGGAGTACGAGGAGACTGCTTTGAAAGTGGTGTCCGCTCTCAGGAAGGCTCAACTTCCAGACTTCAACACGCTGCAACAGGTGTGTATCAGATTTCCAGCTCGGGCAAAGCATTAGACTGACCTTCACCAAGTATCTCCAACAGCTAGACCCTACAACCCTCACGATACCATTCGTCTTCATTCTCAGCTCACTGATCGACTCTACCCTCAGTGAGCAGACTTCGCGAACGCTCCCACAACTTCTCCTACCAGAAGGCAAACTATGGCCCGAAATTACCAGAGTGCTCCTCACATTCGACCAGGTGCAAGTTCGATATGTGGGTGCGCAATTTCATAAGATCATCGATACAGTATACACTGGTGCAGAGCAGACGGGGAACTTCGTACCAGCCATCCAACTCATTGAAAATGCTATCCTACGACTTGACCACACCTCCTCCACCCTCACCATCTCCCACTACTACTTCGTCAAACTATGCCTGTACGCCCGAGCCTACAACGAAGCAGCCAACATCCTCAATCGACCAATCTACCACATTCCAACCTCGGAAGCCACAAAACCCCTCGAAAAGAGACTAAGCAAATTCGTCTGCTCACCACACGAATCCACCGTCGCCTACATCAACCCCCAAACCGGCCTATCAGGCAGAATCACGTCTAGAGTCTACCTTGAATACTATTTCCTCTCCGCCCTCTGCTTTCTTGGCATGCAAAATTGGGAAAAGGCCCAAGAATTCCTCGAAGTAGTCCTCACAACTCCAACATCCCAAAACGTTGCCTCCCTGATACAGCTCGAAGCTTACAGAAAATGGCTGCTTGTTGGCTTGCTTATCGATGGTGAAGGTCGTGAACTCCCTAGATCTGTGTCTACAAACGCGGCAAAGCACATCCGTGCCCTAGGCAAACCCTACGAATGTGTAGTAGACGCATTCAAGAGCAACAACATGGACACCCTCCAAGCAGAAATCAACGAAGGCATCCAGGTATGGACGGACGACGGCAACTACGGTCTTATGACTGAGGTCATGGCCGCATTTCGCAAGTTCTCTGTCCTAAGACTATCGAAAACCTACGCCGCCCTCCCAATCGAAGAAGTCGCACGTCTTACATCTCCCGCTCCGAACGACGCAGCTGAGACTCTGAACTACATCACCATGCTAATCACAACCGGTGCAGTGCAAGCCCAACTTACTCCTCTATCCCCGAAAACCCAGTCCGCTAGCCTCGGTACTTTACGCTTCCTCCCCTCAACCACCACACAGAAGTCTGAAGCTGAAGTCGAGCGCGAACTAGCCATCAAAACCGCAGAACTACAGATTCTGTCGAAGCACATCCAGGACTATGACCACCAACTCAATGTCAATAAGGATTACGTCGAATGGCTGCAGAAGGCTAAGAAAGCACGAGACCAAGAGAAGAAGGCTGGTGATAAGAGCGCCGCGAGCAAGCCGTTTGGGATCCCGCCTGGATCAGGTATGGGCATGGGTCTGGATGTTGACGAGGAGATGATGGATGATTGGAATTAATTGCCCTTCACTCCAAATCTCAAGATTCAGCCTCAACAGTTCAGAGATACGAGTTATGAAGCATGAGAAAGTAAATACCACGCACAGCGAACGAATGAACGAACCAAGCATTTTAGCGACGGTCTAGATAGTTCGGAATGCTACCTCGGGAGGACGCTTTGAGCATCTTAACCCAGTAGGTAGCATTAAAACGAATGATTGAACAAAATCTCAGGTCATAGAGGCACTGACATGGTCGTCATGACTTGAGATACCACAATGAAAACTGTCTTCACAGAAGGAAGACCTTCAAATCACTCAAATCCTGCTTTAACTTCTTCATTGATCCCACATGCTCAGCTAACCATAGATTTATCCCCACCTGACCCCTTCACACTCAGTTGCAGTTCCAGTTATCTAGCACAACAAGACACCACTAACAGGAGCAGGATCTCTCGGGAAAATAGTCCAAAGAAGATAGGTCAGCAAACCGATAGCCAAACAAATACCAAAGCCACGACGCAAGGCAACAACACACGAGGCCGGGGAAGGACACGAATTCCAGTACCGTACCGTGTTGTAGACAGAGGCATGTTTCCCTTGCTTCCTTGGTGATGAGAGCAGGACACTGCTTCTTCTGCTGAAAAGAAAGAAATAGATAATTGGGTTCATGTCCCGAAGGTTACTGAATCAACTGCACATTAGACCAGGTGGTAGGCAGGTAAGTACGAGATACATCACAACCAAGTGAGTAATAACAAAGACAAGGGAAAGGGACTGAGGAGGTACGAAGTGCTGCGATGTGGGTGTGGTTGACAATGACACAAAGTCACGAGCTGAGAGATAGCATGGTAAAAGTTTCTGTTCTGAGTGTGTTTTCGTACACCATATGTATATACCTGAACCTCATCTCATTTCGTCTCATCTCACATTACTGCGTCGCATCCACCCACCCCTCTCAAACCCGCTTTGTCGTTTCAAAGACATAAGGACAGACAAAAGAATATTGCGTACATAACCAGGAAGCTAGGTAGTCGCTCCTTCCCATCCTCAGAATGATTCAATCAGACGGCGAAGCATACCACTGCTCAATATAGCTCTAACTTTTGCTCTATGTTCATTGCCACCATGGGTATCATTAGAATTGCGACGTTCATCAATCGACTCGATCCGGTCCTCCACTTAAAATATCCGTCTGTTCATCACTCAATATGCTCATTCAACAGTGGGTAGAAATATTGCTTCATCAGAAACTCTCGCTTGCCCGTGTCCTCATTGTTCAAGACAAAGATCTGGTCTGACATCCTCCATGATATCTGATCGTGTATAAATCATGTTCGTCGTCCCTGTCGTGTCATTCGTCTTCTTCAATCTATCTCTGCTCTTGCCGCCTTTGTCATGTACATTCCATTGTGTTTATTGGTTAACGACAGCGAAAACCTTGATCTGCATGTGCTCAGTTCTGTTCGATGAAGTGTGAGGCTCTTGACCACTGTCTGTACTGGTAACAAGGCTGCGATTGCTTAGCTGGTAGCTGATGTGGCTCGTGTGCCAGATGCAGCGACGGTGGGTAGGTTCTATCGCACTGTGGTTCACCAACAAGGTTCTGCTGGGGTTAAAGGATCCAGCTTCGTGCGTTTTGATCATACAGCGACTTGTCGTTGTCTGTTTGAATCCAACGTCAATGAGGCCGACCCACACTGCGAGTTCCGCTTGATCTTCTTTGGTGTACTCGACGTACTAGTGGTTGATGTAGTGTCCCCAAAGAGATCGGCAGGAGTGATAGCAACCTTTGCGCTCGCCTGTTGCTTCATTGACTGTGATGCTAGTCCAGTACTAGCTGCTTGCGGTTTGCGTTTCCCTGCGACAAGTTCTTCCTCATCCTCAATCTTAAGAGCATCAAGCATATCATTGCTCACCTGACGCGGTAGGTTACTTTCGCCAACCCCATCCTGCTCACTCGCAACCGTTTGATAAGCCATTTTCTGCTTGCGCTCAGCAAGTGGCAGACCACCAAACTGATCCCCCAAACACCTTAATACAGCAACAAAATACTGATGCAAAATGGCAAAAATATTCTCATCACCAATAATCTCCGCCAGACTCCTTGGCATAGTCTGTCCTACTCGTCTGGGATGTCCATCGGGGTCAACCGGTCTTTGGGTCAAGAAGGATGATATGTTTGTGTAAGCGGATTTATTATCCTTGGCCATTTCCTCCTCACGCTCCTTTTGCCGTTCAAGTTCCTGTTCATCTTGATATCGCTGGGCAGCGAGTTCGATAGCCTTGGCCATGGTTGCGAAGGCTTCCCAGAGCATAGGACAAGCTTTGAAGGCGCGGTGTGCGTCGCGGCCAGCGAGTGCAACGAATGCGTAAGCGCGTCGACGGCCGCGGGCTTTCGGGTCTGTAAGACGGAAAACATATGCAATGGTGTAGCCGGTTGTCGAGTCGCCGAAGCAGAATGGGCCTTCAGAAAGGCCTCTGGGGAGAACTTCACAGGAAAGGGCGCGAAGGACAGAGGCTCGCAAGGTGGCATAGTTTGTGGGGTCATCAGGAGATTTTGAAGTGAGGTAAGTCAAGGTGTGGTCGTGACAGTGGTTAGCTGCGTGTTGAGACAGAGTCGAGCCGACGGAGCTGGACGGAGAGATGTCGGACTCCTGGCTTGAGCTGGGATGCAGGTGTTGGTAGTGTCGTGATTGAGAGTATTTCCTGCTCTTTCCTAGACAGATGAACTCGCGCGAGCGAAGGACTGGCGCAGCGTTCTTTGACTTGCCGCCATCTCTGAGACTGCCTGGCGCGCCTTCTGGAAGTTTAGCAGCAATGCTCGGCGGGACAGTGAAACTGCAACTGGCGCAGGTATCGGGCCCGGATGCCCAGCCATAAGGGTATTTGTGGGATGTTTGGTTGGAGGCGCCTCGCCGGAAGAGTGGGTGCTGCTCGATGGTCGGAGTGATAGGTCTGCCTTCTACAGCAGTCGACGCGTGTGACAGGCCTGGCGGCAGTGTGAAATCTGTATCTGTCCGGCGTAGCCGAGGCGCAGCTCTCTGCGGTTCATCGTCATCGTCGTCGTCGTCTTGTATTTGTGTGGTATATGATTCGAAGGACGCCTTGGTTTGGAGACGCGGTGATGGTGGTACACATAATGTACATTCTAATGGCAAGACTTTTGTACAGAGAACCGATTTGGGTCCATGCACCTCACAGAAGTGCGTGAGTGCTAACTAGGAGGCATTTCATGTCAGCCAAATGCGGTCTGAATAGTCATATTGCGCAGCACTGGCAAGGGCGAGTCAAGATCGAATTTCGAAGGGCTGACATACTGTAAAATCCATTATTGCTACCTATGGGTGTTGCACGATTCGTCTTATGTTCTGTCGCATGGTCGCCATGTGAAGGAGGCGGGCATGAAGAACTGCAGTCTCACGTCGACGAGTTGTAGTTGAGGCTCTGTCAGTCGCCAGAAGACATGGATGGCTGCGGCGGGATGTATGTACAGTCTTGGCTGAGCTTGTGAGGTGGATCAGCGTAGGTTGCCGTGGCTTGCCGTTCTGTTCAGTGATTTGAGAGGCAGAGGCAGGCCAAATGCGGGCCAACGGTTCGAGGTGCAGGACGCCCGCAGTAACCGGTGTCTAAGCAGACTTGCCACAAGAAACCCAAATAAAATCAGCAAGACTCATCAAGAACGTCGCCTGGATGTCACCACAAAGGAAAAGATGACTGTATATCCTGCTGCTGCCACTACAAGCACCAAAAAATAACCGGCAGCATCAGTAGATCAACACGGTAAACGAAAGTCTGACGAAAACTCCCGGCAGACCGCTTTTGGGGTATCGGCAATGTTAGACGACGTGGCATTAGGACCAATCATTTTGCGGCAATATACAAGCGGCAGTTGAGCAGCCCGGTCCATGGACCTGTAGATCGCTGACATCAGCTGCTTCTTTTCGAGTCTCGTGCCTGCCTATTCCTGTTGGAGAACGTTGCGCATCACGATATTATCCGCTTCCAGCATGGCGGATCGACTGGTGTTCTGGAGGAGAGCCGACTTGTGCTGTGGGCCGAACCTCGGATGTTGGTGCCAGGAACGCATTTGACAACTTGGACAAGTATGCGTTGTTGGTGCTGATGTAGGAGCACGCGAACATGAGACGCCTAACGTGCTAATTCGCCAAGTCTGTCACATTCGAGGTCAACATGCGGAATGATGGGAAATGGGCTGTATTGCCTCGGCCACGACAGGGTATATGCTAGAAGCCAGAAAGGCACTCGGAAAGAGCCCGACTATGAACCTAGCACCCCAATAGACTCCGAAGACGTGCATAGGCTGGGAAGGTGGGAATGGAGATAAACCGCGCTTTTCATTCATCACTGGATGCTCTCCCTATAGACGTAGTCGAGCCACCATCTCACAATATCAATGCTGCCCTCCAACAAGACATCACTCTTCAAACAAAAGGTATCATTCAATGTACAAAACGCCCGGCAAAGCATATCTCCAAGTCGATCTCAGTCATCAGCAGTTTTCTGCCTTCACATCACATAAAGAATATCTGTATCTAGTCCGAGAGTTAGCAACCATCATCATAAAAGGGGATGACTTGACTCACTCAAAGGATGGCTGCAGCTCAACTGCGGCTTCTGACTGTACTTCGTGCTCAATTCATCTCGGATGCTGTTCAACAGTTGCACATAACTCTGGTGAGGGTTCTTCTTCAGTGATGTGATGAACGCCCAGCTCATAGCACCTGTTGCCTCGCCTGAAATGACGGCATCCTGCGACGTTTGTTCATCTTTGCTCCCGGACCACATAATCACGTCTGCTGGGCTGGTCTTGGTTTGTTTCGCCCGTTCGTACTGTGCATTCCCCGTTGTAGCTTTCTTGAACAGACCCATAGCTGTCGAAGCCATACCGCCGAGATCGCCACGAGCGTACGACGAGACAATGGAGAGCAGTCCTTGACCGGCTTCCTTCGCCAAGTTCGGTTCCTTGAGCACGCCCTGTGTAGAGTAGAGGTATGGCAGATCGAGGGCGGAGCCGGAGTGGCATGAGTCGAAGATGGCGGTCAGCCGAACACCAGGTTGCAATGGTTTAACCATGATTCTGTGCATTTCGTCGTCTACGATGTGACCTTCTGTTCGGAAGTCGACTGGATAAATGACCTCGTCGTAGCCGTCATCTTCATCACCGTCCAAGTCAGGTGTCTGACCACCATGTCCGCTGTAGTGGAAGAAGAGGGAATCGTTGGGCTGGGCATCTTTCACCAGCCAGTGCATTGCTCGGAGGATGTTGCGCTTCTTCGGCTGTGACATTTCGTTCTGCTGGTCATCGGTCAAAATAACCATATCTTCTCTTGCATAGCCAAAGTTCTGGTTCAGATAGGTTGACATGTTCTTTACGTCGTTGATACAGCCTCGCAACTGACCCCGTTGTCCAAAGTAGTTTATGCCAATTAAAAGAGCTTTCCTCCGTCCTGTGCAGTTCGAATATTGAAAACTATAGCCACTTGGGGCGCCATTCCCGAAGGACTGAGGGTTTGTGGGTGGCGGCGGTGGTGGCCCATGCTGATTGACGTTCGGCATGCCAGGGCGAGGACCTGGGTAGCCATTCGGCTGCGGCGGTGCGTTGCCGTACCCGCCATACCCGCCCTGGTTGGGGGGTGGGGGATTTTGGTACGAGTATGGAGCAACGTTCGGGGGAGGATTATTGTAGCTTGGCTGGCCGTATTGCTGTTGTTGGGGATATCCGTATCCTTGCTGCGGTGGGTAGCCGCCTTGATACTGCTGTGGTTGACCGTAGCCGGCGGGTGGTTGAGGTGAGTTGGACTGAGGGGGTCCGTAGCCATGGTTCTGCGACCCGTACCCGCCCGAACCTGGATAGTACGACATTGTAGTGGGAATTCTCGGTACGACGAGGATGGGGAGTATGTGTTTGTGTTGTGCGCCAACTAGCAATCGATCGAAAATGAATCAAATCTGCTGGTGAAGGCTGAGGAGTTGTGTTGTTCAGGTCGCAGTTCTAGGCGAACAACGAAAGATCAGCAGGAGTGGAGAATCCAGCCTAGACCATGCGTTCTGATGTACCCCGGCTATCAATTTGACCGGACCCGGTGCCTGAACACTTCTAATCTTCGTCGAACACTGTTGATTTTCTGTTGCAAGACACCAGAATATAGGTCGTTTCAGCAACTGTCGAATGTTTATATGAATCGTTGCAATCGCAGTCAGACGACTAATACAGAACTCGGTGACAATTAAAAACACAGTGGAGGAGGCTTCTAGTCCTTGAACACCAATTTTTACGTTATTCGAGTCGCTTACAGAGCTCAGGGAACAAGCCAGACACTAAACTCATCGGAGCCACGCCTGGCGTTTGCAAGCACTCACAGCAGCAGCTGACGATGATTTGGATTGGGCCGCAAGGGTACGCCAAGCACATCCTGGGCAAGCATCCACATCACTTGTGGCCGCTCCTAAGCCGCAAACGATGCATGCCAATTCGCGCTTTCCGTTCACCCTGATGGAGGGGTGTTATGCACACCGATCTTCTGCGCTCTATGGGCTTTTGAGTTCAACATTTGGTGACGCTACGCGGAAATCCTTTTGGCGGCTTCTTGACAACGGTACTGGTGACGCAGGGGTTAGACGAGCGTAATACCATCTTAGATCCCGTTTTGTTGCCGTTTTCGGTGGTCACTGCCCCCTAACATGAGCTATAATCGACACATTGGAGGGACAGCCGCACAGGAATTCCTGTTCTGGCGTAGAAGGACCGTATTATGGATCAGTAGAGCAAAGAAGCATGGCGCTGGCCGTGACAAGCACAGCAAGCACAGGACAGTTGAGCACTGATGCACTCCGAAGCCAAATCTCAAATACACGAATGCTGACCGGGAAGGATGTTCACATGCTGATTGATGTTTACAGCTTCGAGTAGGATGCTAGCGGGCAATATGATTCTACTATGCAATGTGACACATTGACATAATCTGTGAATTGTCTTCCCAGCATCGTTGTTATCAACATGATGCTTGCGTTGAAGTGCGGCTTTCAAGCCTCATGATACTACTCCTGCCTTAGCTTTCAACACCGCGTGGTTCTCATAGATTGGCTTTCATCTTCGCTGACAAAAGGACATCGTGAATTCTTCCGCTATGCGATCAGCTCAACGTGCGCTGGATAGTGCTCGTCTTGCATAGCCTAACAAAAAGAGATGTGCTCTTCGTCGCGTCCGATGTCATTCATAGGAAACGTCAGAGCCGTTTGTTGATTCATGTATGATAGTCTCATCGCTTCATTGGTATCACAACTATCTAGAATCTCTCTTTCTATGCCCGGCAGGTACCGCGCCTCAGGAATGCACGCTAATCTATCAGTGAACAAGGCACTTTTGATATCCTAGGAACCGACCACTTCGACATTGCCATGCTGGAAGAACACGCGAGAGAGCCGAATGCTAATTTATCTCCTCGGCATCCCCCTGCCACGCCCTCTTAGCGCGCGCTGGGCCGCGCCGGGCGGCAGACCACGTTGTGGCGCCTGAGGAGCTTCACTCTGTTCATTCTTGATCGTCTCATCCACGCTTAGGATCAAACATGCGGCTTCTACAGCAGCTTGTATGGCATTGACCTTAACCAGTGCGGGCTCCCACACAAATGCCTCCATGTTATTTCTCACGCCTTCGTGATCGAAATCAACACCCGCCCAGGTGTTTCCCTTGCGGTGCTCGACTCGCAGTCGGTTGAGGATGTCAGTCGAGTCGAAGCCTGCATTGTCACATAGCTGTCTTGGAATAATTTCCAGGGCTTTTGCAAATGCTTTGACAATAGCTTGCTGTTTCGAAGGAACATTTTTATCTGCGTGTCGATGCAAATAGCTCGAGATTTCCATTTCGGTCGCACCACCACCAGCCACAATGGTCTTGTTCCTGATAGCGCGCTTCACAATCATGATGGCGTCGTGCAGACTCCTCTCCACCTCGGCGATGAATTGCTCAGCACCGCCACGCAAAATCAACGTGCACGTCTTCGCTTGCGGACAATCACTGAACAGATTGAATCGCTCGCCACCAATTTGTCTTTCTTCGAAGTAGCCACATGTACCTAGATGCTCTGACTTGATGTCTGTGCACGTCGATTGTGTTGCTGCGCCAGTTGCTTGACAGACTCTTTCTAGGTCATCTGCTGATACTCTACCGGCGCAGAAGACGTCGCGGTCGGCGAAGTATTGGGTTGCTAAGTCGCCAATAGGGAGTCTGCTAAGGACGACTTTTGCGCCTGTTTTGTAGAGGGCTTCCATCTTGTTGAAAATGATTTGCCATTCTGCGTCGACGATTGCTTGATACTCAGAGACCTGGTCAACCCGGACTTCGGCGTTGTCTTTTTCGGCTTTCAATTCGAGTTCGACATTTAGGCAGACGATCTTGGGGTTCTTGAAACTCTTTGGCTGTTGCTCGAATCCGGCGTATGAGAAGGTCTTCTTGAATGCTACACCCTTGATGAACATCGAATCCTGTAGAGCACCACCTTGGATCTTCTTCATGCCGATGAGCTTCTCGTTGAGATCCTCTTGGTCGAGCGAGAGGACGGCATCAACAACCACTAGAGGCCAGTTAGCAACACTCTCAACTGCTGGTTGCGGTACATACTCTTTGTGAAGAAATCAGCATTTCGGTGTATCAGTTTGCTGCCCATTGCGGTGGCCGCCAATTTTCGTAGGGTCTCATACTCGCTGCCTTCGGCCGTGCTCACTGAAATCTCCTTGATCTTGTTGACAGCCATTTGACTAGCCCGCCGCAGACCTTTTATTATGGTTTGTGTGCTCACACCAGTTTCGACATGGTCTCTGATCTCTTTGAGGATTTCTCCGGCCAGTACGACCACCGAAGTCGTACCGTCGCCGACCTCTGCATCTTGCGATCGAGCGATATCTGTGAGTATTCGTGCAGCAGGATGTACAATGTCGAGGAGTTTCATAACGGTTGCACCGTCGTTTGTGATTGTTTGTTTGCCATTGCCGTCAACGAGGAGCAAGTCCCCGCCATATGGTCCCAGTGTTGATTTTATCGTGCTTTGAACAGCCAGGCATGCGTTGATGTTTGACAGTACTTGTCCTTTGCCCTGTGATGCATCTGTTCTTTGGGATTGTTAGTCTTCACTCAAAGAGGAATTCGCGAACAACGTACCCTTCTTTGAGAACTATTATAGTAGGCGTTTGGCCCCCGAATGCAGCCATATTGTGTCGTGAAACAGTTCCAGGAGGTATGGGCAGGATCAGGAAATGCTCTGAAATATTGTGCTTAAGCAAGGCTGCCGTGGAGAATTTCTGAGTGCTGGTGTACGATCTACAGGTTTAGGGAAGGCACCAAAATTTACCGCAGTCGAGCCCCGCACGCTTAATTGCAATCAGTTTTGATGCCTTACCTAAGGCATCAGCGGCATTAGGCACAAAACTTGGGGACAAAAGATCTCCTTGATGTGACTACTTGCTTAGTACATCCATTTCCTTGCATACCCGTCTAAGACATGGAAAACGCCTGATGAACAACAGACTCGGTCCTTAAAAATCTCCTACTCTGTTTAACATGGAGTCTAACAATGTACTATTATTGCCAACCGCGCTTGAACAAGTCCACATGCACACCATGCTTGTGCCCAAATGCGACAAAGACAGGCTCATTTCCACCCCAAAGGCTGTGTTTCTGCCTTGCATCTCATGTCGCTTATAAAGGAGAAACATTATCACTCACACCATGAAACACACTCACTTTCTTCAGCTCTTTTCACCTGTCAGCAACAACACCACAGTATGGCTTCAACAGCAAGCACCAAACAACCTGTGCTTCTCCGCAAGGCAGAAGACTACACAATCGGAGTGATATGCTCACAACCATTCGAGACCGATGCGGTACACGCTATGTTTGACTACTATGTGAAGCCGAGGGATCGTATTGAACGGGCGCCCGGTGACGACAATGCATACAGCTTCGGTATCATAGGACAATACCATGTTGTTGTCGCCCAGCTTGGCGAAATGGGCAAGATAGAATCAAGCGGGGCAGCAACCGACATGAAGAGGAGCTTTCCTAACATACGGTTGTGCTTGGTCGTGGGTGTTTGTAGTGTCATTCCAAAGATCAAAGATCAAGAAACTCTTTTAGGCGACGTGGTGGTATCCACCATGGTCAAGCAGTACGACCTTGTTCGGCAGTATGAACACAAGTTGGATACGAAAACGGAACCTAATGTGGTATTGAGAAGACCTCCACCCATTCTGCGAAACTTCTTCAAGGTGCTCACCACGCTCCAAGGAACGAAGGACTTTCAGGAAGAATTAACTATGAATTTGACCAAACTCTTGCACCACGAAAATATGACTGCTTTTGGCTATCCAGGATACCACAAAGACCACCTCTACCGTCCAAGCTGTCTTCATGAACACAAGCATCAGGAATGCTCCGTTTGTGCCAAGAACCAATTTTGTGAGGCAGCTACTGGGGCAACTTGTGAGCAGCTTGGATGCCCCACTGATCAGCTCATGCTCCGTGCTCGTGTAGCAAACATGGAGATACTGCATGCAGCTATGAACGCCGCCGAGGGTGAGCATAAAGCGGAGATTAAGGAACGGCTCCTTGTTGAAATGTCGCCGAAGCTCATCTTAGGCAATGTTGCCTCAGGAGATCGAGTCATCAAGTCTGGCTCTGGTCGAGATCAGATTGCCAAAGAGCATGGGATCGTTGCATTTGAGATGGCAGCTGCTGGCGTGTGGGACACGTTTCCTACTGTCTGCATTACAGGCGCCTGTGACTATGGCGACAGCCACAACAATAAATACTGGGAAAAATATGCGGCGGCTACGGCGGCTGCAAGCGCCAAAGCATTTCTGGAACTCTTTAACGAAGAAGGCAACGTCAAATACAGCACTGACATCAATGTGGCCACTGCAGAAGTTGTTCGTCATACAGCACCCAGCTCACAAGCAGGACCACAATTCAACTCTATCAATAGTAACTTCAAAGTTCTACGAGTATTGCAGAGTCCGGATGCGGCTTGCTCAATCGACTCTAGCCAACTTCAACCGCGGGTCTACGTAACCAGACCTAACCAAGATGGTCGGCCAGATCCGTATCTTCCTCTGCACAGAGGAGTTCTAACATAGATTGACGACTTTTGGCCACGACGGCCCCAGCAGGTGCCAGACTTGAGTTCTCAACAGAAATCCCATTGCAGACCGCCAACCAGATCATTGGCGACACAGTTTATGTTAGATTTCAATGTATCAAATTCCTACCTAGCCAACCAACGGGTAATACTCAGCCTTGCGGAGACAGTGAAAAATAACAATGCAGGAAGCCATGACGACTCAATCTTAGATCAGGTAGTACGATGGCTCAAAGTGCTTAGGTACTTGTCGACCTATAAGGACTATCTCGACAAAAGGGAAACCATCGACTGTAGAAAAAATGCGCCCTTGAATGCGCTGAGTTCCGCCATTGGGTGAAAAGCATCTCGGGTTTCCTGTATCACCATGGCATTTGCGGAGCTGGGACGTTGATGCTTTTGTCAATTGTTATCGAGCATCTATAGCTTCAGTTGCCGCGAAACGGCAGGGACGAAATAGTCTTTTACCAATACTTATCTTCTGAACAAGCCGTGTTGCCTATGAACAGAGCACACAGCGGTACCTTCATCGTAGAGACCATCCAGCTTCACTACTACCGCAAACTCTACAACAACAACAACAACAACAACAACAACAACAACAACAACAACAACAACAACAACAACAACAACAACGCGATAACGTTTCGGATGCGATGCTCAACTTCGAACGGAGCTAAAACACTTGGTGTGACCTTTTCTGGAGCCAAGTATTATGAGATCGTACATTGTGAAAGCGATCTTCGTGGATTTATCTAGCACCGACTAGTGGCGAAACCTCATATCAATATCCACACAAGTGGTGACACTACTTTGATAGGACGGATATTAAGCACACTGATCACAAAGGCAAGCGGAACAATCGTCCAGGCAAAAACACACGCATACATTGATCGTCTGTTTTTCTGACTTGAAATGGGTTTCTCTTGATTTACCTACATCTCGAGCTCTGTGACGCCGCCGAACTGGAAACTAAAACCGCCTTGGAGACTTCCGCCACCGACCTCTCGCCAACTTTGAGAGAGGCTTATAGGGCTCTGTGGACAAAGATCAAATCCCAAGACTCGACGAAAGTCTCCAGAGCGAAGCAGGTGTTGATGTGGTTGGCTTTCTTTATCTGGCCTCTTCATGTAAATTTATTGGGACATATGTCTGCACTGACTGAGAATAGACCAGACCTTAGCTTAGAAACTCAGAAAAAATCCTGATCAGCGAAATGCTCCTTATCTTAGATTGCAAAGGACTGGTAACAGTAGGGAGAGGCAGTCGAATTATCGGTTTCGCTCATGACACTGTCCGAGAGTTCTTCCCGGACTCCTCAGGTAAAGTAGATCCGCATTATGAAATCGCTACGGTTTACATAAAACAGTTCAAGCACACCTTTCAGACGTCTTTGGTGCGGAATTAAAACCAGGAAGTCCAAGCATGCTGGAGATCCATATGCTTGAAAAGTAACCATTGCTCGACCACGCTATTCGTGGCTTTGCTCATCATGCACAAAGAGCGTCAGAGGCCCGCGTGTTTGCAGATGCAATGGAGTTTCTGCAGAACTCAACTGCTATCGAACACGTTGCTCTGCTTTGTTTGTGGACCAGGACACTTACGGGCTATTCGCAGCAAACTCATTGCATGCTTCGAAGGATTTCAGCTCTACACCTAGCTGGATTCATGAGCTTTCGTGACCTGACTAATGCCTTGATGCAGAAATGTGTCTCCATCGACGTGGAAGATGGCTTTGGTTGGACGCCCCTGAGGTGGGCTGTCTGGGCTGGAAATGTGGAAATGGCACGGTTTCTCATTCTCGATGGGTCTGACTTGTGCCGTCTCAGCTATGATGGTTTCACTCCTTACAGTGGGCACTTGGTGAAACTTTGGCCACTCTTAGATGCCATTCTAACATCACGGCTACTGACACCGCTAGCGCTCATATTGGTTCTCTATGAAGCTAATTTTGTCGTTACTTTGCTGAAACGTGGTCCGCCACTCAATTCTAACATCGATGTCTTGAAGCTCTGATCGAGATTGCCACCGATCGATACCTCATTGATTTTGGCCCAACAGTAATAGTACTTGCAGCTCAGAAGTGCTTTGGCGCTGTTGTAGCAAAACTCCGTGAGAGAGGGTAAGCATATCTGGGTCTCTTGGAGGCGCTCACAGGACCTTCCGTGACTGAGGAGACCGACGATGTCACAGTTACAAACAACGTGACTGCAACCATCGGATATCAGATATTGATCGATGCCAGGGATTGGGAGATCAAGCCTGTTCCACCTAACACAACAGATGACATGTGGATTTGCTCCCTGGTCACTGCACAATCTGCAAATGCTAAAGATCCCAAAGACCAGTCTGCGCTATTATTGGCCTGTGAGGCAGGCTTCACTGAGGTTGTGGGCGCTTTAATTGCTCGTGGAGCTGTCATTTATGCGCAGGACTCTGATGACAGAGCACCATTAAAAAGTGCAGTGTCCCAACTACACGCTTTGAAGATTCTTATCCAAATTGCACTGTTATGCATGATGCTCAACTTCATGTTGGCGCTAACGTATACGTCACGGAACGTTTCGCACGCAACAGAATTGCTCCAGTTCAAGACATAAATTCCAAAAAGGCGGCCATTTTCCGTCTGCTCTTAGAGCAGAATGTTGCCATGCTTACGACCTCGGAGAAGAAGGACCTAGTACAAACGGCTCAGCAAGAAGGGATGCCTGAGGTTCTCGCTGTTCTTCGAGAGTTCTTCCCTGGTATACCTGAAGGTGCCGGTGCAGTTCATCTAGACATGCCAGCCTATTCCTGTGGGTACTGTCATTGCACAGATGGTGCACAGTTCGCCTATGGACAGATAGGCAACGTTGAGATACCGGTTGGTATAGTACGGGCATTACTGTCTCTGATCTGTATACACATCGACAACATAACCCTGACAGATTATGTAAAGGCTGTTGTAGGTATCCACTACCGCCAGCTACCAGACAACGCGACATCAATTCCGTCTTCGGTATTTAGTCCGCCTGACTCATCGGGCGAAGACGCATATTCGGATGTTTCGAGCAATGACAGCATTTACGAAGACTGCTGCGAGACATACGAAGAACTTTAAGGGATCTTCGGTGTTGAGACATGATCTTACACTCTGTGCGGCCTACGCGACGTGCCTTGAAAGTGTATGCTGTATGAGTCTCGCTTTCACCTTAGAGAAGTTCGACAATGAGCTCAACGACCATCTCTATTAGTGGTATCTTTTCTCGGCATACTGGTACCATGTATCGAAGACCGGCGGCCTCCCAGCTCCACAGAGTATTGCAAGGAAAAGCCAATAGTGTCCGATTGGCTTACTTACAAATACATGCAGTGCATTTTCAGATACTGCGGAGAGAGTGCGGGATAGGGAAATCTTTTGAAACTTACGATATTGACAATACTGTTTTGATTCCCAGGAAGGCTGAGGCAGTCAAGAGGCCAGACGTCCAACCCTTGCATAAAGCATCACAATAGCAGAGCATAAGAGAGGTGGACCGTACGGCTTCCTTACCAAATCTAAGGTTTCACTACAATATGCGAGTGACTTAACGCAACACGAAAGGCAACAACGTAGTATATCATGCTGGCACATCAGACTTTGAATGGGGTCACAACCTATCGTTATCAAGATGACACAAGGCATCAACAGCAAAGGCTAAGCTATCAAAACCTGCAGGATAAGTTACGGATTGATGTTGATTTAAGCGTCGTCAAAGACAGGAAAGATCCGACGACCAAGCATATACAAATCCATGTAAGAATCAAGGTATGTCTGTACAAGAACCAAACAACGTCGGATCATAGAAAGTTAAACGGTGTCTCCAAAGAGCTCGGTCATAGTACCCAATCTCGGCCGACCAGTTTACGAAGCTGAAAGAGTTAATCAAGACAGACATTTGAACAAGCTCCAAATAGAAAAATCCATACTGTCGTCGTAATCTAGCAACATGTTGAGTGTTCACGAGCAAGCACTATCACGTACAATATTAGGTATGGCTGCAGTTTGCAACTTCCCGGTAGCATATTCCCATTGGTCCGGATATAAGAGCTTGCTGTAAAACATTGATCCGCATCTCGGCCCTGCACGAACTTGCATCTCCACCTCCGGTCTGATATCATAATTTCTTTCTCCATTACTTCGCCGCATCTTTCATTCCTCAACAATCCTATTATCCTCCAGTGCAACAATCGATCCCACCGCCACTTCACAGCGACCTACAAGATCCACACACAGTTGCCAAATACCACACTACAACTTAGAAGCAGACCGCATTCATACCATTTACCATGTCTCGCCGCATTCTTACTGCGCTTCCCCGCGCTCTAGCATCAACCTCTATTCGCCCAACCACATCCGCAGTCATCAACAGAGGACCTGCAATCATCGCCTCATCACAATCTCAACTATCTCAGCGAAGAAGCTACCACGAGAAAGTCCTCGACCACTATTCCAACCCCCGCAATGTCGGCAGTATGAACAAAGGAGACACCGATGTTGGCACCGGTCTTGTGGGCGCCCCAGCCTGCGGCGACGTAATGAAGCTCCAGATTCGTGTCGACCCAAACACAAACACTATCGCCGATGTTAAATTCAAGACGTTCGGTTGTGGCTCCGCCATCGCATCCTCTTCGTACCTCACCGAGTTGGTACGAGGCATGACGCTTGAACAAGCGAGCAGAGTGAAGAACACAGAGATTGCAAAGGAATTATGTCTACCGCCGGTGAAGCTGCATTGTTCCATGTTGGCGGAAGATGCGATCAAGTCCGCCATCAGTAACTACTATACGAAGAACCCCAAGGCTAAGCAGACGGACTTGGGCATGAGCAGTGGTCAGAAGATGCCGAGAATTGAGATTGAAAATGTGACAGCGACGACGGATACTGGTGCGAGTGCGACGGCTTAGGTGGCGACCGTGGAGCCGGTGCGTGAAGCGTTGGAAGTGGAGACTGAATCCTCCTAAAGAATTTGTTACGAGCGCTGAAGACGATGAGAGTTGTGGAAAGCGAACATACCCACATGGGAAGGTATGGGCCGCGGTTATCCCCGGCGGAGATGTGTGATATTTGAGATATGCTCGACAAGCATGGATCTTAGTAAGAGGAGGCTATGCGTGGACTGTCATTGATACTGACATGTTTGCAGTCAGGCGTTCACGTTTTCAATATGACCTTCTTCTGGACAGAATCAAGATTGATGTTGATATTCTGTACAATATACCCAATAGTCTAAATGCCTGATACTCAAATCTTTCAAAATGTGATTTGCACTTTTCTTTTCTTTCCGGGTTCAAATGATCTTTGGCTTACCTACTTATTGGTGAAGAACCACAGTAGAGTGCGAAGCCCTCTTTAACGACAAGCAACAACCATGGGAACGTCAGCAGAGCTCACACAATTTTCTCCTGCAACATACATTCCAGGTAAGGTACCTATGCTCATCACGTTCATACAACACTTTCCAACCTCGAAGCGACTCCGAAACCAAGCTTGGTTATCTCATATGCCAGACCCCTATCCAATACCTTTTTCCACTGACAAGTATTAAGCCCAAAGCACAGAACCACCCAAGCAATCGCAGACCTTTACTCCACTCTCTCCGCCCATTCACCTTCCACATCCTTATCGGCTGACACAAAACCAGACATTTACAAAGGACACCCAGCCAAGGCAGATCGAACCGGCATAACCAAGTACTAGCACAGATCAAGCACCAAGACGCAAGAATGTATCAACCAGTCAAGAGCGCAACTGACCATCTGTCCCGGAGAAAAAAGTAGAGATCCTACTAACCAACTCAACCTCCAAAAGAAATGAATATATACGCCATCTTACACCGATCCCTCAGTCTCGCCTCAGTTTCGAGAAGCGCAGCAGAAAGGGGAAGAAGCGTGTGTGTACAGAACGCGCGAACGTGAAAACAGATAGACAAGCCAGAGGCAACAGTCCTCCCTCTCTCGCTCCACACTGACACACAACCCTAACACTTAACTCAGGTACACGAAGGAACTGGTTATGGAACCCTGTAGAGGGATCGGCGTAAGCTATGGTACGAGATGAACAAGAACAATAAGTGCTGAAAGTTTCACATTAGCCATTGGCAGATTGAGGATAGTGCAAGCCTGTGCTTGTGGCTTTCTAGAGCTATCTGTCGTTACCGAGCCTCACAAGCTCGCCTAAGAAATCTTCTCCCGACACCAAGTCCGTAGAACCATAGATCACACGTCTTGCGCGTGTGCTTCCTGCCCCCGAACCTGTGCCTTGTGATGATGTTCGCTTAACCCAGTCCTGCAAGTTGCCATACTCATCCATACTTCCTCCCCCCACTGTGAACACAATGGCTTCTGTATATCCCTGCCGTCTCTGTCCGAAGCTCGGTGCTGGGCCTGCACCATTCTTACCCGGTGCAGCGGCGGGCCCACCGGTTGTACCTCGAGAGTGTGCTGATCTGGGATCGTAGTATAGGTAATCCTCTGTTTTGCTGAGTGCGGAGGTACTGGCAGCTGCGGGATCCATCAATGACTCGACGATTTTCGTGACTGTGAGATCCCGATTCTGAGGCAGTAAATTCTTCACACCAGAAACGAGCGAGTCGAAATTCACTGCGTTGACCGCGCTTCCAAGACCGGTACTCGAAAGTTTCTCTGTAAAGTTCTTGCCTAGAGAGGCAAGGCCACCGAATAGCGGGGCATTTGTTGTACTCTGCTGTTGTGTAGGTAAGGAGGACATCATCATCATAGTCCCCCTGGTTAGAAATCGGACTTCCGAAATGTGGCGAATTGCTGCCACGGCATCGCCAACGCCTGCACCCACAAGCGCATGCTCAAATTCTACAAGTTCAGATTTCGATGGTTCTCGGTCGACGGACAAATACCAGATAATGAAAATCCTCAGCTTGTCGAGCGGATTGTTACCCTTCTCCGGAGATTTTATGAGGTCGAGCATTTGTGCTTGGGATTGTTTTGTGATTGCCTCTTCTAGTTCGAAGAAGTTGTCGAGCTGGCGATCTCTGATACCGCGCAGTAAGGCGGTGGCGATGTTCATGTGCATGTCTAGGATTGCTTTTCGTTCTCTCAGTTCTGGGAGCAGGGAAATGGCTGCTTTGAGGTGTTGTGCGGATGCACTGCCCGAATCGTCAATGTCATCGATGTCCGTTACACCGGTCTTGCGGGTGACTTCTTCGGCATCGGTTTTGTATTTTGTTAGTTCTTTGTCAATTTCCTCTGCCACATGGGGGAAAGGGGAGTTGGCATTGCGCGCCCAAAAAAAGTCCGAGGCGTTCAAGTCGTAAGATTTGGGTTTAGAGTTCGGGTTGGATTCGTCGGCTGTTGGGACGGTTATGCGGTTGAGATGCATTTTTAGGACGTCGTGGACCAGGGATTGGTACGTCCAGGAGTGGGAAAGCATAGGAACTAAATCGATATTACGGTCGAGGATTATTAGAACCGGTCGGGAAGGGGTAGAGTAGGCCGATTGTTGACCTCGTTGGCCCGGGGAGAAGAGGTTATCTTTGGAGTTGAGGACATGGTCGCGGAGTTTGCGGTCGAGTTTGGTTGCAATGGCCTTTGCGAGTTCTGATTGTGGACAGCGAATGATTGGAACGGAACCCATTGTCACCGCAACACTGAAGAGGCCGCTGACGATTCTGTCTATGGCAGTATCTGCTGCTTCCTGTTCGACCTTGGCGCTGTTGAAGGTATAGTATGCTTCTTTTCCCATGCCTAAGCTGAAGAGGTCGGGCTCTGCAACGATGAAGTTTAGGTATTGGTCGTAGACTTGTGCAATGTGCTCTGCCGTGTTCGTCGACGCTATCTGTGCGGCTAGATCTTCGAGGAGTGGTCTCGGGATGGAGGATATGAAGTTGATGTATGCGGGAGAGTACAGGCCTTTCGCCAGGTCGGAGCACATGAGCTGTATGTTCGTCGCCGTGGGCTCAACCAGGTAGAGCACTGGTACATCGGGTATGGGGTATCGGGATGAGTTGATGTTCCTGCTCCATGTCAGCCATGCCATTTTCCAACGCTGATCTGAGTGCTCACAGATGAATTGTAACACCCTTCGTTCGCAGATCGTTGACCCGTAAGACACTGCTAATGACGTCTCTTCCCAAGTTGTCAAACACCAACACCTTCCATATCGGGTCTCCATCCTCGTTGAGCAAGGGTGTACTCGGCTGATCTGTGCCGTCAGTCCCATCAGCGTCGGTGGGTTCATGGTTGAGGCTCAATATTCGCTCGATCGAAGCTGAAGCGCGTCAGCTACGGCGGCCGTAGGCTGCTGGAAAGGCACTGACCAATCTGGCGATCTCTGAGGGTTTGGCTCTTGCTGGCCATCTTGATGTGGGCTGAGATAATTTGATCTATGTTCGATCATCTGCGAGCACCACCTTCACCTCGTCCCCAAATACATGCACCAGTCTGTTCTTGTGGGTGCGCACGTCAGGTGAAATGCTTCTGGCGGTATTGTGGTCTCACAGCTTCCCACTGCTCTTCTCTATGCTGCAATCTGTCCTCTCGCTGTAGTGGTTGAGCAGTGAACAAGTATTGCATTCATGGTTCGGTGTCCGCATTAGGTAAGGTCCGCATTTTCGCAAGGCTCGTCATCGGGAAGTTGCAGGCTTGGCGGGTTTTAAAGGGCCATGACTTCTTTCTCTTCTGCAACTTCAACGTCGTCAACCTCCTACCACATCACCACATATTCTAATCACCACCTCCACCTTTTCATCTCTGTAACTCTTCTCAATTCTTGGTCAAGTGTGCGGTGTAATCTGTGTCAATCAAAATAAGACTCGCATAACACGTTCTCCCACGAGATATCAGTGGGTCGGGAGTTGGCGTGATTTCTGCAAAAGTCTGCATCGCGTCTTGACTTTCTACGCAGCCTGACATACTTGGTTCCTGGCAGTATAGTTGAAGATCGCTTTGATCTACACACACTGAATTGTACTATATCACGCTCAGTGAATGGTGGCTTGTTAAGCGATCCCATATTTGGTGACAACGCGTCGGAGGAGTCATTAGGAGAGAAAGAGGGGATTTACGTTGACTCGTCCACTCTACACTACAAGCACCATATCAACTTCGTCATCTAGCACGAGTCTCCCCGGCGTTCGAGGGCATCTACCTGCGCCTCGTCTTTCACAAATTGTTGTTGATAACAAATGCCCTGGTTGTCACGTCAGCCTGCATCTCCTTACTAAACTTTGGGGGTGTGAGATTGCGGTGGCAAATCCTGGCACAGGACTGGGCACTGCCGTCGGCTTTTGATTTTTCAGCCACATTTTTTGCTCAGCCACGTGATTGTCTTCAGCCTCCTTCTCCGAATTTACCATAATGGACTCCACCAACGATTCCTATATGTCATTTCATAGTTCCAACAATAATGTCGACATAAATCAGTTCCTCAACGGCGTGCAAGATTTTGCCAATTTTCAAGATGACACACAAGGCCTGGACCCGGCCTTGTTCGATATTGGCACCGGCGATTCGGGAGAATTCCACCCTCAGCAGGGCCAGTCGGCTCAGGCGAATCATGCAAACTACAACCAAGCTCAGCGCCAGACGCAATCTCAGAGTCCTGCTCTTCCATCCTTCAAGTCTGCGCAGAATACCTTCTCGACTCACCCATATGGTCAATCCCTCTACGATCAGCGAAGTATGGCTCACCCAGCTTTCGACTCCCATCTTGCTGCGAGACCAAGCGCTTCTCCACAGCCATTTGATCCCTTCAATGTGAACTACAACCAGCAATTTGCTGACCCTCGATACAACAACTTTACCACGCAGCGGCAATCGACCCCTACACAACCATTCCGACCTCAAGTGAACCCAACCCACTACATGAACCTGTCAAATCCATCATCACGCCCGCAGCCGCATATCTCACAGATACAGGTTAGTGTCCATCTTGAACATGCTGCGACCTATACTAATTTCATCGACACAGAATGCTCAAGGACTGTCGTATCCTTACCCGCAAGCATCTCAGCTGTACCGCACTGTTGACCCATCAATGCTCAATGCAGGTGGGCAAGTGTATCAAAGTAAAGTCAAGCCCTTGAATCCACCCTTTACGCTTGCTAACAATGCTCAAGGAGTTTCCAATGAAGCTCAACCTGGACAAACCACGAGCTCTCCATACTTCCAACAGATGTCGAGCACTTTGAACCCTCGAGACATTCAACCCCAGTACAACATGCAGATGCAGCGCCCGCAAGGTCTCCAGGTCAACGCACACCAGACGAATGGTATGCTTTCCCAACAAGCACAGCAATCAATCTTACAATTTCAGCCACAAAGTACAGCTGCTCTAGTGGCAAAAGCAACAAAAGAGCCGAAGGCCAAAGCCAGGAAGGGTAGTGGAAAAGGTGGTAGTGCTTCAGACTCCGATGACGATTTGGACATTGAAGATGAACCACCAGAGGCGAAGCCTGCCATGCTATCCATCCTCAAGCCTACTGAACAGCCAGGAAAGCTTTTATGGGAAGTTGTAGATGCTGTGTGGTCGCCACGCAACAAGCCTGCGAGTGCTGATAAAATTCGTACTGCAGTTGCGTCCGTCGGCGAAGCAGTTCGCAATGTTCGTGATCAGTGGAAGGCGCAAAACGAACAGCTCAAGAAAGCAGAGCTACCTGCAGCCCCTACTGCACTGCAAGTTCCGGCCTTGAAGGCCGCAGTCGGCACGCATCGTGAGACCATGGAACGGCTTGTCGTTAAAGTTGCCCAATTCGGCCACCCGTGGATTTTGAAGAGGTATGTATCATTCTTCCCCGCTCCCCTGATCAAATGCTGCAATTTCGTGCCTGAACAGCTCCAAACATACTTTGAACAGCAACATACAAATCGTAAAGCTTTCATGACAGTGTTAATGTTGTTCTTGCATCAAACCCGTCATATAACGGCGTATTGTCACGCTCTGGCGTTTATGATGCCAACGACGAGACCGGCTCGGCTCATGGTCACCTTAGATAGCTCAATGTCATGCAATGCCTCCGTGCTCCACACCACACTGTCGGCATAATGCTAATAGTTCTCAAGACTAGGAGAGAATCATTTCACCTTAGCGGCTCTTTACAGTTTCCTTCTCGATCGAGTCAATGCGGATGACTATAATAGCACCTTAGCTACCGGCATCCTTCAGGTATGTCCCGCCTTTGTGCATACTGTCCGCATCTCTAACATTCATAGCTTGGAAGCAAATTCGAAACACTTGATGAAGAAGTACTCGAGAAGGTTAAGTGGACGAAAATTCTAGCTCGATTCGTCAAGAAGTCGACCAATGACTCTAAAAAGCTTGCTCAACAAATTATTGATAATGCCAAAGCCAACACAGCCAAGAAATTGGAAGGTACTGGTCAAGGGCCAGCGTCGCCCGCCGGAAGTGCTAGTGGCAAGTCTGTGCCGCCTGTAGCTGGTGTCAAGCGTGCGAGAGAAGGCAGCGAACCAACTCAACAAGTCAAGAAGCCTGCTGTGAAACCGTCATCCAAGCCATTGAGCCTACAGATAGCTGAAGCGAGAAAAGCGAAGGAAAAGGAAAAGGCGGCTGCATTTGCGGCAGCTAAAGGTGCGAAGACTGAGAAAGCAGCGGCACCAATCAATGGAACCTCTACTGTAACTGCAAGACCTAAAGTGACAGCTGCTGCACCACCTAAGGTCAGTCAGTTTGCTTCGCTTATGTCAGCCTCCAAAAGGCCCGGCACGTCAAATGCGGAGCGGGCAGCCAAAGACAAAGTCGAAGCGATTAAGAAGACTGAGACACCAAGTGTCGTTGCGGTCAAGAAGGATACCCCACTCAAGACAGATACGCCTTTTAGTCGTCCTATTTCCGCTGCACCACCAGCTTCTTCCTTTCTCGGTTTTCTTGCAGACATGGATAAACCAAAAGAGGCTCCAGCTCCGAAGCCTGAAGAAAACCTTAATGAAACGCCCGAAGCTCGAGCTAGGAGACTACGCAAGGAATCTCGGCGGAAGTTGCGTGTGTCATGGAAGAACGATAATGAGCTAGTACAGACTCGAATTTTTGAACACGACCCAGACGAAGAAACCGGTCATGAAGATAGCATGATGCGTGATGCAGGCGACACGATGAAAGAAGGTGAAATGCTCAGACAGCAGATCAACCTTGATGAAATGGACGAGGATGAAGATGAAATGGAGTACTCGCCACCGTCCGAGGTTGACTTCGAAGCCGCTGGCAAAGAACTCTTCGAGTTGAATTTCTTCAAGTTTGGCGGAGCACGAAAACCAGAGAGTCCTGTTAGCGAAGCGCAGGATAAACACGAGGAAGGCAATCTCATGACTACATATACGTCCCATGATCAGCCAGATACGCCAAAAGAACCGCCTGAGGACGCCGAAGATGACGACTTTAGTCCGGCCGTTGACTTTGGTGAGTCTTCAAAGGACTTCGTCAGACAACGTGAGAAGCAAGTCTTGGCTCGACGACAACCATACCAACCGCAACAGCCTCAACCTCCGGACACCAATGGATTCGACCTTGCGTCCGTGCTTGCGAACATGCAGTCTCAGCAAGCTGTACAGAACCAGTCACAAAACTGGCAACAGCCTCTCTACAACCAGCAGTCCCAACCCCAAGCACAACCTCAGCAAGCCAACCTTCAAAGCCTCGACATATCGAAACTCTTAGCTGTCGCGCAGCAGATGCAACAAGGTCAACAGCCTTCTCAGCCTTCCTATCAAGCCCCTACTGTCCCTCCACTATCCTCATCTACACCGGCTATAGATCCTAGTATTGCCGCACTTCTAGCTTCATTCAACCATCAAGACACTACTCAAGCTAGCGGTACCAGTGCTCACGTCGCAGCATTGCCTATAGGTCAGGGTGCTAATCCCAACCCATGGCCTGGTGTGAATGCTGAGCCGCCGAGAGAGCAAGCGCCTAAGCAGAAAAACAAGAAGAGCCACCAGGGTAAGGGAAAGGTTCCACTGGGCCCAGACGGACTACCTTTGAACTACAAGACGCAGGTTTGCCAGTTTTGGCTTGATGGGAGGTGCATGAAGGGAGATGCCTGCACATACGGTAAGCACACAAGTGCCAGATTTCGAACATCCACTAACATTTCGCAGCCCACGAAAAGAGATAGTGGCCAAAAACCATTGCGAACAACAGTGCCTAGAGTCGCTGATCTGACCAGGCATGTACTGTGGAGACCGATCTACATCACGTCCACAGGATAATTACGGCGGGCCCGTTGAGCGTTCATGCATCTGTATATGGTTTCATGAGAGGACGAGCGATGAATACTTCTCGATAATACTGTAGATGCATTTCATGGAAAGAAAGTGTGAGGCGGATCACAGGACTGGATCGGAACTTGACAGCATCATATTGCCTTGCATGACCTCTGTGTTACATAGATATTGATACGAGATGGATGAGTGTCAAAGCAAAAGACTCATGCGAGAGCTTTAAAATATCAACATCCCACCCAATTTCAACCATAGCCTTTAATGCATGCACTTCACGTACCACCTTCCATACCGAGACAGCCACCCTTTCTGCTACTACAGTTACATTTTCTACATTTGTGCGCATTCCTCTCGTGTCACGCCTGGGCAGTCAACGCCTACCAATGCAGGTACATTCTGCTGCCACGCATCGAAGTTGCGTAGTGTAGTACGGCAATCATTCACTTCTCACTCAATAGCTCCATAGTTGGATGATATTCTCTACTATCGTGGGTATACCGGTCTTTCCGCATTTTGTAGATAGTATAGTAATATTAGGAAGAGACACGCTGCATAGTTACTCTGACTCTCGCTATGTGTTGACTTTACCTCGAGGTTCAGGCTTGGGGATGCGGAGGGAGTGTGGTATCCAAGACAGCTTTGACTCAGTTCGCAGTGGTTGAGGAGTGGATAGTGGGAATAATAATTTATACCAAGTAGATCTATATGTGTCATTGCAGTTCTCTGCGTAGAATAGTTATTACATTAGATCGGGTAGTGAGTGCTTCGTGACTGCTGCTCAGAACCAGCTTACAGTCATGACACGAAGCACTTGCTCTCCAATCTCGCGGTGCATTCTGGCATCAGCACCATACCACTGTTCTGCACCTTCTGCGCTGTCACGTCCAGCTCCAGTGTATACCGCACCTTAAGCAGCTCCGACTCGTACGAACAGCTCGGCAGACACGACTCCGGGATACTCAACTCGAGCTCGATGACTGCAGTGTATGCGTCACCATCTTTGGTTTGCTCGGCATAGAATGGTGGGAAGTACATGTTGACGCACGCGGGGTCGACTTGAATATCTTCGGTGTTGTCTTTTGTTACACTGTGTCCAGGCGTTCTTTTGCCAACGCCGAAGGTAATCTGCTTGCGGAAATGTGGTCGAATTGATATGATATCTCTCAGGCCGCGCTGGATTAACAGGTGGCGCAGAACTGTGGAAGATGTGGCTTGCGCGGCTGTTCTGGGACTCGGGATTGTAATCGTCGTGGCGAGCGGCATGGTGAACTTGTATAGCTTCCGTCTTGCTATTTGGTGACAGTTCAGGTTCTGCGGTATGACTTTAGGTATTTCGAAGATGATCTGAGGCCATTGGCAAATTGTCTTAGTGAGACCTAAAGTGGAGGATATCGTGCTACAACTCTCTTTGAGGCGAAATCTCGCAGGGGTTTTTGCTATGGATGTCGAAGAATCCAGTGCGATGAAAGTGGGCTGGAACGGTAGATCCAGCACACGGTTGAAGGAGTTGGGCTTTGGCGTGGCGCCGGTTATGTCGGAGATGAACTCGGCTGTGAGCCAATATTGGATATCACATCGCCCTCTGACAAGATGCTGGTCACTGAGAGCTGTATGCTCGGTAATGTAGGTCGACCCGCTCAGGGACATTGTTGGGAGGCATCCTGAAAACGAATATGAATTGATGCCGGATGAGCAAGCCTTTGACCCGTAGGCCGCTGTCGGAAATACAGCGACTGCTGAGTACACAGAGGACAATGGACCAAAGTCCTCCAAAACGTCTTCCGAGGGGCAAGTAAAGTTTGTCCAGGTGAGGTAAGTAGTCGCTTCGGTTATCTGCTTGTCATATTTTCGTCAGCCGATGTACAACAAAATTGCGGGCGTGTATTCGTTGAATAGGAGGACCACAAAATGCACGACTGTCACGACCAACCTTTTGCAAGGCATTGTGTCTGCCGACTTCCGTTTTGAGAGCTCCATGTAGTGTTAATCGAACGATCTCGAATAGAGGATTATTCCTAGGCTTCTGAACGCTACTGTTGCATACTCGAATCTGAACATGAACGCCTTGATTTGGTATACCCCTGGTCGGGTCAGTCTCGTAATACGGCGGAAGGTCGTCGCAGGTCTTAGACGGCTGATACGAGGCTTTGCAGTAAGAGAATGCGACTTCCATCGTGTTGGAAATGAATATGCAAGAAGTTCTGAACCTAGGGGTTGGACGACAGTGTTAGATGTGCTCGAGCTAGTGGTAGTTCCTTGGATGTTTCAGAATCCGGCAATTAGCACTTGGTGCCCAATCGATGCCTGACGCGGTGTCCGGATGATAATCTGCTATGCAAGGAGATGCTAGTTTCCCTAACTTGTACCCTCACAAATTGTCGATCATGTAACTCGTGACCTTGTTCTGCTGCGTGTGCGGCATATTACGAATATATGTTGGTAGCTGTAAGGTTTAAGCAACACACACGTGTGAGTTGAATCCTTTATACAAGGCTGTTTGAAGGAAACTGACAATGGCAGGCATAGCGCCAATAGTCACGAATTACCAATGATAACCATCTTCTGATTGAGCTTGACGTAGTAGCTAGTGTCAGTCTCGGATCACAAGAGCGGTATTGATGGGTGGCATGCTTCAGAAGGGTGGAAAGGTGAGTCCTCTGCGGACATCACCAGAAAATCACGAAAACTGACGTGCACTGTCACAAAGAGCGGAAGTCTGCCCTCAGCTAGTACAGATACAGGAAGAAAGGGAGCAAGCTCGCTTCTCACAAACGTGAGCGAGGGTTAAAGTGTTTCGGGTCTTTCGCAAGAGAAAGCGCGTTTTGAAACGAGTTAAGACTCCATCTGGTAAGGTGTCATGATTGACAAGCTATGCTGCTTTCGGCAGATGCGAGCGAGCTGGCGTCCGAGACATCATGAAGTCAGTAGGCCTTTCAACTCTCGAGATTACGACGCCAAGCAACAGCCGTACGCCAGGAGTATGCGTGTAAAAACTTTCCCTTTATGTACTGAATAAGCGGTTTTATGTTCTTAAACACACCATATCGAATAATATGCCCAATGCCGCCTAAACCTCGGCACTTTTGGGCGTTGCGGAAACCTCGGAGCATGGCGCTTCTGCCCAAGACACCCCTCTTTGGTCACATGCTTGAAGTTTGGCATCCGCAGCAGCTATGAACTAGGAACATTAGGTGTGATAAGCTCCGAACTTCGTCATATTATGATAGAGAAGGATTGAGAATGAGGAATGTGTGACCAAAAAAAAATGCTACGCTGGTTTCAAGTGTTCCGGCTTTGCCTACTCATTCAGATTCAAAATATCGTTGTAACATGAATGAATTAGAATTGCGAAACAGGTTTTATTTATGTTTATGTTTATCGTTCTCTATGAGTTTCATCATCAAGGCCAATGGTTACTATGGTTCTTCTGCACGGCACCCTCCTTTCCCATAGACTTCGTCGTAATTAATGCCTCCGTCGCCTCTCTAATTTGCTTCCCAATCTCATCATTGACCCTATCGAACATCTCGTAAGTCCGTTCCCGCACAACCTTCGTCGCAGCCCATAAATGGCTTGACACGTTATAAACCAACTTTTCTTGCTCGCCCTCCTGCTTGCCCAGCATTGACCACAGCATATCTGCCTGCACGAAGTCTTCATTTGTGACCGGTTGGAGGTTTCGAACGGCTTGACCCATCCATGTCTCATGCTGCTGGTTAACATCGACATTGGCGTGGGTGTTGGGACGCAGCGTCGAAGGGTAGTTTGGTGCGTTGCCGTAGTTTCCGTTCACGGTCATGAAGCCATCTCGTTGGAACGCTGCATGCGGATGTAAAGGTGCATTCACCGGAATTTGCTGGTAGTTCACGCCAAGGCGATGTCGCTGACTGTCCGCGTAGGAGAATAGACGAGCTTGCAGCATTGGATCAACTGTTGGTTCAATCCCTGGCACTAGGTGCGCTGGTGCGAAAGCAATTTGCTCGATCTCAGCAAAGTAATTTTGAGGGTTGCGGTTGAGCGTAAGCACTCCTACCTCCTGGAGCGGGATCTCTGCATGTGGCCAAACCTTAGTTACGTCGAAGATATTCCACCGAAATTTCTCAGCGTCTTTAGGGTCAAGGACCTGGATTTTCAAAGTCCACGAAGGGTAATCGCCGGCCTCTATAGCGTTAAAGAGATCTTCAGTCGCATGGTCTGGGTTGCTGCCGCCCATTTTGGCAGCCTCATCATTTGTCATCGTTCTGTTGCCTTGATTTGAGATGAAGTGTAGCTTGACGTATTTGAAACTCCCATCCTGCTTCGTGAATTTAAAGGTGTGTCCAGAGTACGTGTTCTGGAAGCGGTACGAGTATGGTGTACCTCTGTCTGTGAACAGGAACATTGTCTGGTGGATTGATTCTTGATTGCTTGAAAGGAAGTCCCAGAATGCAGTTGGATCCTTTAGATGAGTTTGTGGGTTTCTCTTTTGTGTATGGATGAACGTAGGAAACTTAATGCCGTCGCGGATGAAGAAAACAGGCGTGTTGTTGCCCTAGTTGTGTTAGCATGTGCCAAGTAGATATTCTAGGTTCAACTTACAACCATATCCCAGTTACCTTCCTCAGTGTAAAACTTGATTGAGAATCCTCGGGGATCGCGAGCAGCATCAGCAGATCCGCTTTCACCGCCAACAGTCGAGAATCGAACTGCGACCTTTGTCTCCTTCCCAATTTTCCCGAAGAGGTCCGCCGAGCAGATGTTAGTGATGTCTTTTGTTACAACAAATTCACCGAACGCGCCAGCGCCCTTGGCGTGAACCACACGCTCTGGTATTCTTTCTCGGTCGAAATGTGCGAGAAGGTCAATAAGGTTGAAATCTTGCAATAGAACTGGGCCATTGCCGCCAATGCTTTGCGAAGCAGTAATGGTAGTGATTGGTCGACCGTTCGAGGTAGTATAGACCGGTGCTGAATGGCCGTTCATTGTAATTATTGTTGAGGATGCCATGTTTCAGAGATGAGTGGTGAAGGTGTTCCTTATGTCTTTGTCAAGTTTTGGGTTTTGTATGCTTCAGTCGAATCTGGGGTGTCGCCATATCTTGTATTATAGTGTTAATCCGCTTCTGAACCGTCTCTTCCGCTCTGAGGTTGAGGACACGGCAGTGAAAAGCAAAAAGGCCTCACGAAGGCCGCTTTTGCTACTGAATAATCAAGCATTAGCAGGGGGACCATGTGCATTTACAGCTTAGTCAGTAGAAGCTCGTCCATGATTACCGTATTTGGTAAACACTAGCGAACAACTTGCCGACTGCATCTTCTATCCATTATCAACGTCGGCGTCTGTTCCGAAGAGCGGAAACAGCAGGCTCAGAAACACAACGCGTACATCGTAAACAATTGTAGATTAATTAGCAGTACCCGAACTCAGGTTCCGTAATGAAGTAGACGCCGAGAAGACTCTCTTTTCTGGTCGATGGGAGTTCTTGCATATACATTCGCCGTGGCTGCGAAACGACAATATAAGAATCCTTGAAGTGGACACATTTTGCTTGCTTGATCAGACGGAACTACGAGAATCTTCAAAATGCTTGACCAAAGTGCAAGTCATCCACTGCCATATCAAAATTCCAAGCCAGGCGAAGTGTCATCGCCATTTCCCGAGAGAGATGATGTGCTTGACACACCTTTAACAAAGGAAACCGAGGTTGATGGGGGATATGGCTGAGTATGTGTGGCCCGCTCAGCTGCTCATTACAGCTAATACTTGGGGCATCAATGGAGTAAGCATTGCAGAAATATCATATCGACACATACTGACCAAGAGCAGGCCTTCGGTGTGTACCTTGGCCACTACCTTCGGAATGACATCTTTCCTGGAACCTCGGAGACAACATATGCGTTTATTGGCGGCCTGTCGATCTCTCAAATCACTTTTATTGCCCCACTTGTCAAATAGGCCTGGTTCTTGAGACAGGCGCGCTGATTCCTTCCAGCTTCGCAACAGAGACTTGGCATCTGTTTCTAACTCAAGGTGCTATGTTCGGATGGGGCAGTAGCTTCTTATACGTCGGCTCGATCGGGATCATTCCTCAGTGGTTTACACGCCGGCGCTCTCTCGCTAGTGCAATAGCCGCAGCAGGCAGTCGACTTGGTGGCTTGAGCTACTCCCTCGGATCAGAAGCTATGATCCATGAGTTTGGAGTAGACTGGAGCTTCCGTATCTCCGCAATGGTTGCATTCACAATCAATGCCTGTTGTACAGCCCTCATGAAGGACAGGAACAAAGACATCAAGCCAAACCAGGCAGGGTTTGACGTGGCCCTGCTCAAGCATGCAAACTTTGTGCTTATCATGATATGGGGATGGCTGTCAGTACTTGGGTACACTATCATACTTTTTGCACTGCCAGACAATGCATTAAAGATCGGACTTACAGCTTTTGAAGGTTGCATCGCCGCAGCTCTTGTTAACCTTGGCATGGCAGTTGGTCGACCAGTTGTCGGATACTTTAGTGATCGTGTTGGTCGCGTCAACATGATTTGCATCGCGACCGCGCTGTGTGCGCTGTTCTCGTTTTGCATATGGACTTTGGCCAACAGTTACAGTGTGCTATTAACATTCGCATTCCTTGGAGGCACAACATGCGGTACTTTCTATGCAGAGAGCACTGTAGCAATTCTGCAAGCGAACTCGAGCTAATTTCCACAGGTAATAGCGCCACTTCTGACAGAGTGTCTCGGAATACACAGTCTACCAGCGGCTCTATCAATGATTTGGACTTCGATAATGTTTCCGGCTACATGTGAGTACCCTCGTCCCACACATCAAGTGAGGCTAACTCATCACCAGTCGCTGCACCAATTGCTCTGAAGTTAAGAGCAGATTCCGGTTCAGCATATTTGCCGGTTTAACTTCTCGTTGGCGGAATCTTTACTGCTGCTACTGTATGTGCGGTGTTGCTTCGAGTTCAAACAAGGAGACTGAGTGGAGGTGACGAGACCTAGCATGCGAAGCTTCGGGAGATGCTCCCCATTTGATCGTTTTGACTCCATTGCATCAATAGACTTTGTACCACATCTTCCACTGATGAGCACGTTTCGGCTGCACCATTTTCGAGCGTTTCAAGAATGGCTTTTCGATCTTGTGGTGTGTCGAAGTATGCTCCAGCTAATTGCAGAGGATGACTCATTTGTCGCTGGATCGCAAATGGTGATGAGCCAAATGCAATGGCGCAAATCTCTCGACTGTGCAATGCAGCCTCGTCAGCACTTTTTTTGAGCGCCTGGAGACGCGCAAAATGGTTCAATTCGTCTATCGGGTCTGATGGCTGATTGAGAATAAGGAGAACTTGCACAAAGTGGTATACCTGCAGTGCTGCAGCGCCTAGTGAGCAAGTGAAGGACAATGTCTTGAAAGTTGTTCCTGGTTCTGCGAATGCTGAACCGGGCTCTGTAATGACATAAGGTTGGAAGAACTGGGGACGGCTGTCAAACCACCAACGAAGCTGATCACGTAGGTTCATCCAGAGACGAAGTAGTTTTTTCCTATCTGCTCTTTGACTGGCTTGAAAAGAGTCTTGCGAAACCGGCGACGTCTGCTGGTTTGGTGTCCGGATAGCATGATCGTGGTTTAGGAGCGCAACAAAGTTGACAACTTTTGTGGCCAGCCAGAGAAGAATGTACGACATACTTTCCCGGCTTCCAGCAGTTTTGTGAACTGTCAGATTGCTGTATTCGATATTGTCACTCTCGTGGGATAAACAGACGAATGCCTCTTTCGATAAGCCTGCCGAAATCCAAAGAGATGCGTTGCCAGGATCGAGCCTTGTCGTTGTGCGATGAGCATAAGAAGCGAACAATTCTTTTCTGGCAAAATACCAGAAAGCAGCCCTGCCTGCAGAGTTTGGTGGGAACACAAACTGTAGTTCCGATTGCGGCGAGATGGATGGAGCACGAGCGTGGTCCAGTAGGGCGAGGAAACCGGGGAGATGTCTTGAGAAATACAGGTCAGCATCCAAAAAATGAATATTGCGCGATATATCTCTTACTGTGACGAACCTGCGGAGCAGTCATCTAAATTTTCATACATTGAGAGTATCGAGATCGCAGACAGCAAGTTCTGGGAAGCTGAGAATGGAACATTCTGATCTGCATATGGTGAGGTTATGTTTGGTGGCACGACATGATTGGGAAACGTTGTGTTGGTTGAAGCGTTATTTCCTCTGCTCATAATGGCGTGCCGCTGCAGGTAGACACGTAAGTAAGTTATACCTCGATCGTAATAGCTTGCCGCTTTGTAGAACCATTCACTGGCATTGTTGTTCCGGTGCTTTGCTAGAAGTAAGTCGTAATACCTCGAGCTTGCTGCGGTGTATCGTGTCATAATATAGCGTGCGGTCTGCTTAGCAGCGACCGCTGCTAGAGAGAACTGCAATAGTGCATCCGGAGTGGCCCGGAGTGGGAGGATGCGTGCGAAGTATGAATCGATATCAAACATATCCATCCACGGTGCCAAAATCTCGACAAAGAGGCGCATGAGAAGTGCTATCTCACCCTTATGGTTGTCCAACATTACATCAGTCTCTTGCCATGGAAAAGCATCATGAGAACCAATTGCTTCCTGGTCAACGGTTGCCTGAGTAGATTGCCTCGTATCACTGTAGGCCTGTAGATCATCGCTCTCAGGTTCGATCGTTACTACTCCAGGGAAAAATCCACAAGCGTTATTGCCATTTGCATAGTAAGCTTCAATGTCAAGGTCAAAGTAATCCGACTCAGTTCGCAGGTTAAGGTGCTGTGATGTACCATCAGAGATCTGTTCAACTTCAGGTGCTTCGTCCTGCACCATGAAGTGTACTGGATCTTGGGGAAATGAAGAGACCTCGGGCCCTTCTACTGTGTTGGCAGGTGTGACATATGTCGAGGTAAAAGCACTGTTGCTTTCAACCACATTAGGTTGTGGTGACGGTATATAGTGTGGAGGTAAATTACTGCTGCTGGCTGATAACTGTCTTGAGAGACCGCCAAGCTCAAACTCCTCCGATTCAGTTACGTGGTGCTCTCGAGAAGCGTGAGTCGGCGAAGAATGGATATCAGATTGCCGGCTCGCCTGAGGTGCTTCTGCATGAGCACCGGTCAACCGTTGACGGACGTAGTTGCTTTGATCAATAAATTTTCGTTTTGAAGGGTAGCCTGGACATGTTTGGCCTAGCTTATCACAACGATGGCAGGCAGGCAAAGTTTTATCACACTTTACTCTTCGCCGTTTGCACAAGCGGCAGGCACGTTCAGAATGACCTGTTTCCATGCTGCCATCTGTAAATACGAGACCAGACCGTGTCTTGATGCTAGTTTCTTCATGTGCTTTGAGAGTCTGGGAAGCAGTCGGGAAAGGCGTCCAAGTTTCTGATTACCAAAGGGCTTCTTGTGGATTGACTAGCTCAAAAGGGGTTAGCAAGAGCGAGCGGTGCTCCGCAGCTGACATGAAGGAATGACGTCGGCCATAGCTGCCTCATCAAGAACTGCATTCTGCAGCACCACTGCGTGATGGTAGTGGTGTTCAAGCCATCAAAACAATTGAAATAGCCACAGCAAATTCATTCCGTGTACAAGCAGAAGTATGCGATGGCTATGGTCATTCAGCGAGTAGGTAGACTGCTATTGCGATTGCAACAATCATAGTGGCTAATGTGCTAACAATGTGACCTCAAAGCTGTTCATTTACCCAATCAAGTCTTTGCAGCCGGTGCAAGTGGACGCTGTCGAGCTCACAGATAGTGGATTACGCTTCGACCGCTCATTCGCCCTTATCTATACGCCGAAAGACGATTTTCCAACCGGGACGACCCCTCCATTGGCACGGCATCTAACAATCAAGAAGGTTTTCAGCCTAGCCTTATTTCGTCCACAGATTGATGTCTCATGGACAAGATTGACTATTAGCTATGTCGGCACCAACCCGCCGTCCACGTTGGCTATTCCGCTAACACCATCACCCTTGAGCGCCTCGAATGCAAAGAAATTCCTTGTCAGCATTTTCGGAACCACCGCAATCAGCATTGATATGGGTGATGAGGCTGCGGCATTCTTCACACAGCATCTAGGATCAGATATTCGCCTTGTATTTATTGGGGGTGATGGCCGTCGAGAGATACCAGGCGCAAAATATGCCCACAATTGGCTTGATGCTGTATCGCGTAGTCTTGAAGAGAATCTCCACCCTCAACGCATCAAGTTTGCTGATGCTGCACCACTGCTTGTGACATCAACTGCTTCAGAGAATGAAGCTCGAGGAAGGCTTCCAGAGCAGGACCGTGACGAGGACTTGATTCTTCGCTTTCGTCCTAACATTCACATCGACGTGAGAGGCTCGTTGCCCCCTTATGACGAGGACAAGTGGCGAATTTTAAGCATCCGCAATGGGATGGATGCAGCAACTCAAGCGATAATCAGATGTGTCTACCCATGCGTGCGCTGTCTAAGCATCAATGCGGACTTGAGCACCGGAAATATGGTCAGTAGGGATCGACAATTGTATGGACTCTTGGCTCGCGATCGACGGATCAACGAAGCGTTTCCTCGTAAGTCGTCATTACAGCTACAATGCTCTTCCACTGACTATATAGACAAGCCGGTGTTTGGTCAATACGCCTTCGCCGGTCCATCTGGAGCTATCCTAAGGGTAGCAGATGAGGTATCGATCATTGAACGAGATCAGTCTTCAAGCCAGGCGCAGATACAGGCACCATGAGAATCTTGTTACTCCTCGCTTCATATGGAATTGGGCAATTCTCAATAATGAACACTATCAAGAGCTTATGCGAGCGTAAACTGGGGCTATTACGATCATGCCATCAGCAAGAGTCAAGTTTCCAGCTAACATGCCTTCTCAAAACATTCGCTCAACGATGCGCAACTAGCCAGGTGACAGAATTCCTGGTCTAAGTCGGTTAAGGAAATTCCCTGCTGACAACTAGCAGCCTGTGGGACAACTATGGTCTCCCAGCCCATCTTGGCGTTAGGTCGGACAACGACTAAAGGACTAACCAGCAAGCATGTCTGGACAACGTCTGCCCCGTCTTGCTAGACGCGGCGAATGCGAACCAAGAGTGCAGCAACAAGTGCAAACGGAAATTACGATGCGATTCAGTTTTCTACAAACTGACAGGAAAGTCGATGGATCTAAAAGGTTCGCTTTGAAAAAGGTTGTGGGTTCGTGGTCGTCTTTAGCCACTGAATTCTACTTCTCCAAGATCAACGAAAACGCCTTTGATGTACAGGCTAGTACTTGCTCAATCATTTCGTTTAGGTCCTGAGGTAGCCTTTCGATTCCTCGACGGGACGATAGATGATGTTTTCGATGCAAAAAATGGGGTTCCGAAACACCGAGTCCCATTTTAGCTTAAAACCTAATGTACAGTTGAGAACTATTAACACAAAGATTACGCTCATTGTAATGCGACCATAGGTCCTCAACATGTCAGCAGCAATGCACATAATTCAGGTGTCGAACTTTGATAGCCGTGAGCACGGGAAGGACCTGTTACAACAGCCAAGTTGTGGCAACTACTACAGCACGTGGCAAGCGCAGATTAGGCTTTGACGGACTCAATCTGGTAACCAACAGGACCATAGAAGCGTATCCAAGAACGGTCAGGTATGTACTCCTTTGATCAATGAAACGGAATTTGATGGCACTATCTACCATGCCGTGAGAGGAGCAGGGTCGCCTCTTAGACTTTTGTGAATTCCGAGTGCACATGTCTTTCTCTCTACATCACTATGCGATATGAATTGTAGCGTTTGCTTTCATATTCCTCGAGCTGCTACCGACCACGATTCCGTACGTGCCTCGGTTTATCTTCCAATCTTGCGCAACGACGCCCCACACGCTCAAGTCTCGTCGGGTAAGAGAGAAAACGACGGTCTTCGTTTCACCAGCCTTCAATAGAACTCTTTCAAAACCTCGCAATTGTCTCACCGGTGTCCCTGGCTCGGGCACAGTCACGTACAGCTGAGGCACTTCATGAGCATCCTGTGGTCCAGTGTTGGTTAAACTGATGCTGACATTGTAGAGTGCCTGCCAAAGCCAAGGATGACCACCTTGTACGATTGGCACCTGTGGATCTGGAAACTCGTTAAGGTTGCCTCCTAGGTCACTGACACCTATTTTGCCATAGCTGAAAGTTGAGTAGCTGAGGCCGAAACCAAATTCAAATCTTGGTGTGATACTTTCTCGATCAAAGTGACGGTAGTCAATGAACAGACCCTCTGCGAAATTGCTCTGAGGAAACGCATCAAGACTAACACTACCATTGACCACTTCAGGAGATCCATAGTCGCTTTGCTGCTTCGCAACAGTGTACGGTAAGCGTCCTGACGGTGATACCTCGCCCCATAGAACACTGGTCAGACTGTGGCCCGACTCCTGACCCGGAACTCCAGCAAAGAGCACAGCCGTGACGTTGGGGTTATCGATCCATGCTTCCACTAGTCTGATACCTGTACTGTGAAGTACTACAATGGTGTTCGAGCAATTTGCCGCAACGTTATTGACAAGATCATCGGAGAATTCGTCGGTCAGAATGACTCGATCGAAGCTCTCGGACGCGTAAGCGTTGATAAACACCAGACATGCATCTGCGTTGACATATGCGGGACTTGGATTGCCAGAATAGAAGTCCCATCTTAACATACCCGGAGGGTTCTGCGCAGTCATTCTTTCTTGGATAGCTTGGAAAGGGGACACCACGTAGGGAGGCGTGGAGCCACCAGAGCCGCCTCCAGTAACAAGTGTGCCATTGAATGTCTTCCAGCCAAAATTCACTTCGTATCCACCGCCGTATCTGCTAGGATTTGACCATGGTGAAGGCGATGTTTGTGCATCGTAGCCATAGATGTTGAGAAACTGCGGATTTCGCAATGGGAGAGCATTATTGACGTTCTTGACGAGAACAGTGCCTGCTGCGCCTATTTCAGCAATAAGAGATTTGTGATTGCTTTGTACGTTTACTGCAAGGTGTTTCTGCGTGCTGCTGTAGATCGATGGTGGCGGGTATGATCGATCTTGACCGAGTACGTAAAACGCAGCGAGCTGACGAGCAACCATGTCGTTGAGGCGTACCTCGGAAACAGAGCCGTTGCGCACCGCATCTGTGAGGTTGCCGCCCCAAAAGCCAGCATCTGGCATGACAAGGTCTAATCCTGCATTCGCCGAGGCAATACCTGTATACTGACCATCCCAATCGCTAACCACGAACCCCTCAAAGCCAAGCTCGGTTTTGAGGATACCATTCAAAAGCTTCGAGTTCTGGCTCGAATACGAATTGTTGATCCTGATTGTGTGAGTAGTGGCACTCCCTAAGTCTGTAGAACTTACCTTTGGTAGCTTGACATCACCGAAGCTGCTCCTGCCTTGATCGCATCCATGAATGGAAATGCATACATTTCATGAATAGTCCTATCATCAGCATTCGAGGAGACTGCCTCTCCAAGACCAAGAGTTGGTCGCCGCCGCCATTCTTGTTCATTGAGAAGAAAATGCTTTGGCGTAGCGATAACACCTTTATCCTGTATACCCTTAGTTATCATTCCCATGCCAGCACCAGCAAGGTATGGATCAGCGCTCAAGCCCTCCCAATTCCTGCCGCCGGTTGCAACACGGCCAAGAGGGCCTGCAACCGGACCAAGAGCAATATTGATGCCTTTTCCGCGATACTCCTCACCCAAGGCAGCTCCGTATTGATACATTAAGTCGCGATCGAAAGTGGCGGCAATGTGTATGCCAGCAGGAAATGAAGACACAAACTCCTGGCCTCGAATGCCATCGGGGGCGTCGGCCAAACACAATGGATTGATGCCGAGTCTCGGAACCGACCCGCTGTTGCCGACACATGTTCCTGTGAACCCTCGCGTGACATTGACCTTCTCTTCGAGGGTCATTTGTGCAATAAGGCTGTATGCTCGGGTGTATGCTGCAGCCCATTCGCTGTTACTTGAGCCATTTCGGACAGCTATCGCTAGGTTCAGCTCCTATCTCCAGACACATCATATACTCACGGGTAGGATAGACAGGAGGGACTTGTCCATAGTATGGCAGCTCGGACTGATTGGTGTAACCCCATGCGTTGTAAGCTGAACAACTTTCAAGCGCAAGCAGGAGAGACACAAGAGATCTGTAAACCTTCATCTTGTGTTTTCAATAGGCCCACTCAAGAAGATGTCATGAAGAAGGAATCTACATTGCAGGTCTCGTTCACGCATTTGTAGCTCTGACCTCTCAACAACTACCGCTAGGTTCGGATAATACTAATCCGCCAGTCTTGGCGCTGCACCTGCTCCGACGTCACACACATCATAATGACAAGCTTCCTTGTCAGTGCTCAAGACTAGTACCAGCAAGAGCTTGACCGATCCACTGACACGAGAAGAACCCCCCCTCGGTTATTGATTCATTCATGTGGGATTTGGGACCGAAGATTCTCCTTTGGCAAGGATTGAGAACTGTGACATTTTTGCACTAAACGATTGATCGCTTGTACCCATTGTTTCGGAACACTTCAATATTATTCTGAGATTTCTGCTGTGATGAGCAATATCAACAGTTTCTCGATCGTGAAATGTGCATAATTGTCGGGGTTCACTTTTTAGTTAGAAGATGGTAAAAGGTAAGAATAGAGCACTCTTCAGAAGTCGAGAAACATTCCATAAAAGGCTGAACTTCGGCTTCATTACGCACTACTGGGGGCAGTAAAGCACTTGTATTTCCCCGCGCACACTCACCCTTGCTCCTGACCCCAGAAACAACAGGAGCCTATGCATCACACAGGCTACATTGGCTGCTGAAAGGTCTCATTGACCAAATTGGCGCTCTCAACAAGCAATCTGTTTAGCAGTTTGCAGTTTTGCGATTGCAAAGACAATGAGTGCAGTGCGGTTGACGAAATACCGTTTAACCATTATTCAGGGATACCAGTATTTCAGGGTTCAACGATCATTCTCCACTATCCATAGCTCTTCTCTTCTATGAACTAACCATTCTCGCACCAATGTGAGGTAAGAAGACCAGGAAGATAGTGCCAAAACCCATGTATCGAACAGACATGAGATTTGTGCAAACAGCAAAGTAAATTGAATCAACTTGTTCTGTGCATGCACTGTGGTGGATTCCCAGAAATGCTAGGCAACCACGGAAAGGCGCAATGTTGACATCTTCCTTTTAGTGCTCGGTGCATTCAGCACCGACATCACAAAGCGTCCCTCCTTTTTCTGCCAAGTCGCTTTTCACCACTAAGAATTGAATCAAAACAGATTTCTTAAGTTGCTGCTACTTTTTCGAATACCGTCATTGCCTTATTCTAACGAGCAGAGACTGGTTGCTTCATCTGCCACAAAACTGTAATTCAAGCGAACCTGCAATATACTATGAGATGTTTTGAAGTTTGCTTCTGTTCAAGCTGCATTGCAGATTAGCCGACCACATCAAAGCTTGGAGCCATCCTTGGCATTTAGAGTACAGTCTAAAAGCCCAGGCATCACGATACAAATATCAAACAGAGTACAAAAACGTAAAAGGACAAGAAAAGGTAACATGATCAAATACAGTTGTTGTTTGGTCGCCTAAGCAAGGTGTACAATGTGTCTTGATTGAGCCTTAAGAGCTACTGCTCGAAAGGGATGATTTCAAACAGCTTTCAAAGTAGAACAAGATTTGGTGATTCATAATTGTTAGCGCACACGATTCTTTCGCATACGCGCCTCGGTATTTCGCAACGGTTTCATCTTAAGACAAGTATACCTTACGAAAATCTAGTTTGGTCTATCTTGATATTGTTTTGGCAGCATAGTAGACTGAAATAACGGCACGAAGAGCGAGATGTACAAGGTTCAGAATATGGTTTTTTGTCGACAACAGTTCGTCAGGTGAACGAATCACAAATGCACGTGGCTGGATGGTTTCCTGCAACAAGCTTGGCGCAAGAGCTTGTGGCCCGTAACTAACAGAACTGTATTTCCTGACCGACCAAAGATAAAATGCAAAAACTGCGCAACAAAGTGCCGGACTTCTTTGAGCTTAAGATCGTGGCGCCATCATGACACCTTCGCGCAAGTCAGCAATGGCCCTTCGGGAGGCCTTTGGCGACAGAAAGCCGCCAGACATCAGCAGAAAAATTACCGCCTGTGTGGCTTGTCGCAAACTGAAGGTATGAATGAATCGGTATTTGTAACGCACAATGCCGACATACGTAAAGATCAAATGCAGTATGCCAATTGCAGGGCCTCCTTGTGAACGCTGTGAGCAGAGAGACCTCTCCTGCACCGTCAACAAAGTATGTCCAACATAACAATACAGCGAAACAGCCTTTGACCTCTGAAAGAGTTTGCAGATGCTCCTAGAAAGCGACTTATCGTAATGAGAACGTTCCCTATTGATTAGACTCACTACTGATTCCTGCAAGCTGGAAAGACAACATTGAAGAGAGATTGGCATTGCTTGAAGGCACTGTAGCAAGGTTATCTGACGAGAATCACGATCACGCTAGTGCAGCGATCCAACTTAATGAAACTTCAAGCACATGGCAGGAACCTACGATTGGCCACCGACAGCATGGCATCGAGGATGCACAAGACGAACAGCAGCAGTGGGAAGTTGTTGTTGATGGTACCGGAGCACCAGATGCTGTGCCTGCCTCGCACATTTCTGAGGTGTCGAATGTCCCTTCTCCACAACACGCTCGCTTGAGCGCTCAGAAGCCTCTCGACGCAATATCACGAGGCATTCTAAATATTCCGAGTGCGTCTGCATTGTTCAATCTCTACCATAAGCGCCTGGACCACTTTGTGTACTCCATTCTTGGCGACCATCGAAGCTTGCAAGATGTCCGTCAAACTTCATCTTTATTCACGGATGCAATATGTGCTGTAGCTGCTCTTCACTCCAACACCGAGAATTATCCGGCCTGCCGCTCAGTTTTCATGCAGCAGGTCTCGAAGCAGATGTTTTCCAAGCGACACTGTGCAGATGACGTTCGTGGTCTGGTTGTTGGAGCGTTCTGGCTAAGCGATCTATCTTGGGCCTTGGTCGGAGCAGGTCAGTTCGAAACTCTAGCGAAGACTCTGTGCTGATACCAGCCTCGTAGCTGTCAGAATTGCTACGGAAATCAACTTGCACCGCTCGTTCGTACGACCCGACTACAGTTCTCGAGAATGGTATCTTGTATGTCCCATATTTGCAGTTCTTGTGAGTTTCGTTAGCTGACAATCCGAATTGCAGAATGCTCGCTTGTACCTGTTGGTATGGATATGTGATCATCACCTGTCGATTGTTTACGGACGATCGCCGATGACTGAATCGTTCAGTAGCCTGGATTTTGGCAAAGGCTTTCTGAGTTCGGAGCATGCTTGTCAGGATGATGTCAAACTGTTCAGCCAGGTCGAGGTTTGGATGATCAGCTACCGGACATACAAGAATTTCGGCATTGACAACGAAGCGGCACTACCAAGTACCTGTTTGGCAGATTTCCGTAGAATCGGAATTGCTTTAGACACGTGGCGTGCTGACTGGGAAGAGAGATTAACCTTTGATGACCATCTCGGCAATTACCCTCGCAAGAGTAATGGTCTACATTACAATTTCGCAAAGTTGTATCTTTGCTCACATGCATACAGAGGGCTTTTGAATGCGCAGACATTGCAGCAAGACGTTCCTTTTGGTCTGGAAGACTTTGCTGCGAAAGCTGTCGCCGCAGCAGATGCCATTCTTCGAGTCATCATCTCAGACGTAGAGATACAGTCGTACCTCCAGGGGTTACCAACATACTTCGATACAATGATCGCATTTGCGGTTGTTTTTCTACTAAAAGCAGTTTCCAAAGTGCCACGTGGCTTACGCATCCACAGAGTCGAAACACTTGATCTACTCAACCAGATCTCGGGTACGCTTGTTCGTGTCACAGCTCAAATGCGACAGGAACATATCCTGGCCAGCATTTCTCGGAGTATCAAAAGGCTGGTCGAAAAGGCTGCGATGACGGATCTTGAGCAAAACCAGCAAGCACGACAAAGTAATGAAATGACATCCTGGAACCAGGGCCTCGATAACAACGATTTTGCTTGGCTGATGAGCCCGGATAATTCCATGTTTGTCGGCAATTTTGATCTTACAGGGCCGGCATATGACATAGACTTTGACTTCATGGACTCGTCGTCAGTCAGTTAAGATCACCTGCTATTTTTGGTTTTGGTGCTGTCGCCAGCAATTGAGTCACAGTGTGAAACATCCGATTCTTACGGTTGCTGCCATGACTTTGAACATGTCTCAAAATCTGGCCAGCATCAGTACGATTCGGCACCTTTTGCAGCAGAAGTTTGCCATACAGTCTAATATTCTGGTTTGCGATAGTTGCTAACACGTACGGTGACCAACTATGACTCTTTCCACAGCATGCTTGGATCAAACACATTGAGCCTTTCGGTTCTGTTCTCTTATCAGACTATCCACAGCCATATGGTGATAATATTCAAGTGGAGTCGTCTTCAAATCAATCTCCTTTGCCAAATCATCCCACCTCCTGACAGCTAGCTTCTGCTCCAACCACGGATCTTTTTGGGCTTCCTTCACTTGTTCTGCATTGAATGGACCGCCCTGTGTTTAACATCAGCACTCGCTCTTCATACTCAAGTGCCATCACATACCTGGAATTTCAGTGTTGTCTTACTTGACTGGCTCAAGCTGTCATAGTACTTCTCATCCACAGCAGTCAAATATCGCTTTGCAATGACATGAGCGCCAACCAGTTGACAGATCTTCTCACTAAAACCCAAACCACGCAAGTACTTCTCTCCAACGACCTCGTGTGCTTCACGGCCAACATATGTACCGTTCGGCGCAATCATGGTAGGCATAGTGTCGGCAGCTGGGATGAAACGACCTATATCGTGCAACAGGGCACCAAGGATAGTGTCCTCATCAGCGCCTGACTTTTCGGCAAAGTGTGCTGCTTGGAGAGAATGCTCAAGTTGCGAAACTGGCTCACCGATGTAGTCCGCGTCGCCCTGGGCAATAATGAAGTTGAAGAGTTCTGATACGACAATCTCGGCATGTTGCTGCTGGTTTTCAGATACTGTCGTCGTTGAGGCTACCATAGTGGTGTTAAGACTCTATGATACCGTGTAGAGAATAAAAAGATATTGAGACATCAACAGATGCAAGTCGAAGGATTCAACTGGCAATAAATGAATCCAACAAGCTAGAACGAGTTGTCTGAATATGGTTAGCGTTACGGCACGAAGCCCGTCAATGCATTGATATGGCTTCTACGATGATACGGCACGAAGACCTTTTGAGCGTGCCTAATATAACTACATACAGAATCTTGATACCACGTTAAGCACTACGAATCGAAACATCCAGTTTCTCAACACGATATGGCCATGTACGAATTAAGCCAAGAACAAGTGGACCAGTTCCACGAACAAGGATACCTTATTGTCCGAGCATCAGAGCACCAGCTCATCAACCCAGATCAACTTCGAAAATGGACGACCGAAGTCCAATCATGGCCGAAGGAGAAAGGCAAATGGATGCCTTACGAGGAGGTTACTGCATCAGGCGAACGAATACTGATGAGGACCGAGAAATTTGTTGACTACCACGATCAATTTAACGAGCTTTTATGTGGCCCAGCTCTGAGAGGCGTCCTAGCGCAGATCAGCGGTGATGTAAGTCTTCTACCGACATCATTCATGTCAGCCTATGTTAGATTGCTAATAATTCATCTCCCAGCAGACCATGCTCCTCTTCAAAGACAAAATCAACTACAAACTTCCGTTAGGTAACGGTTTTGGTGCCCACCTTGACGCACCAGCCTATGATCACATTGGCAAGATCAAGCACCTTACTGCTAATATCGCCATTGACGAAGCAACACCCGAAAACGGTTGCCTGGAGGTAGTCCCCGGCTCTCACAAAATGGAGGTAGAATTGCAGCCCGGTAAGGGCGGCCACATCAGCGAGGCCTGGGAGAACTCACACGAATGGACGCTGGTGCCGCTGCAACCGGGTGACATTTTGTTCTTTGGCAGTCGTCTTGCGCACAGGAGTGGACCGAACAACTCGGATAGGCGTCGGAGTAGTGTGTACGCAACCTACCATTGTTTGTCTGACGGTACGGATCTGAGAGACAGGTATTATGTTGATAGAAGGGCAAACTTCCCGCCTGCACATGAGATTGAGCCAGGAAAGGACTATTCGGCCGGTTGGACAAGATATGGATTTGCAGCACCATTTTCAAAGGATGATCTGCCGGCAGGACAGACAGGTGTAGTAAACTGATACGACTTAAGTGTTTAGACTGACTCTATGGTTCGAAACTACCCATATAGGATTATAAGCTATATAGTTATGGATTTGAACCTAAAACATCCCACAACATACAAGCATATTGGCAAATATGCTATGTAGGAAGTTAGCTACGTGGAACAGAAGTCTAAGGGTTATTTGCAGGCACACCTCTGCCACTATTCCCACTAAAGATCATCAAGCAACTCTTATGTTTCCATATACGCTTCTCCTCTGCTCGCTGAAAATCTCTCCGCAGGACTCTAGCTACGGCGTGTATTGATAAGTATAAACTTAGCCCATACTATTACTCGAAGACAATTGTGTATCGTTGCCTTGCCTAACAAAATATACGTATGTGTAACTTGGATGTCAACAATCTAATTTCGAGAGAGTTCTCTAGCATATCGAATTTGCCTACCTACTCTGTTCTACTATCAAGTGTTTCTTTAACTATTAGGACTTTATTAGATGAATGGTTATGGTGTGATTTGAGGCGTCTGCAAACTTCTGCGAATACAATTTACATAGCTACGCAGATCCCTTTTCTACGAAGACCGCAGAGCCCGCTACACTAAAATCAGCACGGACTGCTCGTGCCAGTTCTACGGCAACCCGTGTCAACAAGTGTAGAATGACGTTCGGGTAGGACTTCCTAGATTTGGTGCTTCGTCCAAGGACATGCGTCCCACAACACGGGGTTGCACCCAGCCTGTCGGAGATGTCCGATGCAGATCTCCGGGCGCAAATATAGCTCGATTTTGCTAACTTGTTAGCCGCACAGTCGAGTAACGACGCCCTGGAGAATATCCGATACATGTTTTCATATGAGTGATATGGCGGCTAGATGGCAAGACATTTTCTACATGAGTAGTGAGGCGAGCCCTTAACACTCCTAATGTAAATGGTAATCTTGCTAATGCTAAAAATATGTTAAAGCCACGTTACGTGCCGAGCACTGAGTATAGAGCAGGCCATGGGAACTCATTCCGCTCATTATGACAGAAAATAGCAACATATACCATAAGCTTGGGTTAAAACAATCTTAGATCTGGCTGATCTCACCATCTTTTGATCTCTGATTTGAGGCCGAAAACAGTACTATCTAATGTCACGCACATGTCTACATAGCAGTTCTGTACAGCACGACTTCAGTCCACCTAGCTGAGCACTACTGGTAGTTCATACGTGCAACAGAAAACTGGTCCGAAGGAGAGTTTCCTGCAACGATTAAGCTCGGGATACTCATTGCCATGCCTCTCCCGGCCACCATATCAACATAATGTTCAGTGGCAGGTCCGCGGACACAAGCAAGCCTCTATAGAGTCTATAATCGAATGGAAAATGATGAATGCGACAAAGAGCAAAGACGTCTATCAACATGATTGCAAGATCCCTAAGAGCAACGAGTGTCTAGGCCTAACACACTCGTCCAAACCATACCTTCAACCATCGACCATGCAGCAACAGAATCCAGCATTCCCAAACACATGATCACTCATATCTCCCAGAGCACCATCCCAGAGCAGTTGTTTTCGTCATCAGCTGGATGAAGTGAACTTGCACGGAGTTCCAAGCAGTCAGGCTCAACCTGTCCCAGCGCGGGCGTAACGGCAGAAATAGGATGGGCATTGCGCGAGGTATTTGCTGTCTGTAATTGCCTTGCGTGCATTCTTCTTTTTGAGGCGCAAGATGCGAACTACTTACCGTTTCTACGAAGCTCGACAAAGGCAACAGAAAGGCACATTCAGCTAAGAAGAAAAACAAGCAAAATATATCTGCAGCGGCTCGTTATCCTGATTTTCGTAATGCGGAGAGAAAACTGCAGATGCGCAGTGTTGAGTCCACATCGACTCATTGACCAAAATCCGGGCACGTTGAACCACTGGAGATGTCTGGATGGAAGGTTGAAAATTCACCGGATCGCGAACGATTTAACGAACTACTGCCTAATCCGCCAGGGCCGAGACCTACACTGTCTGGCATTGATACAAATCGGGAAACGCACAGATAACCATTCGACCGTTATTTCGAGATGTGGCTGCTCAATCTCAGAAATACGAACCGGGCGGAATGTTGATCTCCTGCCAAGGACAGTTAGCGAGATCTTAGCCACTCGGCAGTCAGGCAAAAAGCCACAACCCCCTTTAGGAAACCGGCGATGCTGGGCAAGCTCGTAAATTTTCTTGTCAGTTTCACCTCTTGCAAATATTGGCCAGAACGGAAGTCTTGGCGCTGTAGTACGTGAAGAGGGCGGTGACTACTTTGCTGCTCAGCTTCGACTTTCTTCGTCCTCCTGCAACAATCAAAAGTCTGCTTTCTGTATCTATCTCGTCCATTGCTAGTGGGCTGTCCTTGATCAATTCGGGGAAGAAAGGAAAGAACTTCAACGATAGTTCGTAACTCAACAATACGAACCCTCCTTCAACATGCAATTCAAAAACATCCTCTACAGCACGCTTCTCTTCACTGCTCTTGCAGCTGCTGTCCCATCACCTGCAGCTGCTCCAGGAGATCTTGTTGAATCAGTCAGAAGAAACCCGGAGCCCCTCGGAAAAGGCAAATTGGGAAAGGATAGTGGCGACAACGGAAAACGAGCAGCGGAAGCCGAACCTGGTAGAGGCAGATTGGGAATTGATGGTAGTGACAATGGAAAACGAACACCGGAAGCCGAGCCTGGTAGAGGTAGATTGGGAATTGATAATGGTGGTGACAGCTAGCGGGCTGCTTTACTAGAGCCTGAGTCACAGTAGGAGGCTTAGCCTGTGGGGTAGGATACCTTGGATGTAATTGGGAAGGCTAGAAAGCAGTACGGAGGCATGGCATACAGTGATGAAGGGAGCCGCTTGTGTTTGACCGGATGCAGCAGTGAAAGTTGCCGGATGAGTTTCTCAAGCGACAATTGATCTGTTTCTGGCCACTGTAACTACCCTATATACCCTTTCGATCAGATGCAGACCTTTTCGTACTTGGCTCCTCGGTCCCAATCCTGTGAAACTTGATCTTCTGCCTATTAACAACCACATCCATGTCTTCATGCCCCCTCAAGTCCCAAGAGTTCAAGAGGAAAATCACGGTTGTCAAAGTCCTGCCTTGGTAGTTTCATCTTGCTTGAGACCTTCTGCCGGGTGCGCGTAAAGAGTCCCCTCAGACTTTCGTAAACCTCAGGCACCCAACCACGTTTAAAGGGTGATGCGAAAACCCTCTAGCTGTTGTCGTATGTGACACATCGATGGGCAGCGAAAAGTCTATCAATGTTGCCTGAACATGTTGCATTCCGGAATGAATTGTTGACCACGGAAGAGAGCTTGGCATTTGCTCATGCCCCAATGCTCATGTATCCTGGGTCGGAGGCTTCTCGGAATTAAGCGCATGAATGCTGAATCTTTGTCGTGTGTCCCGATCGAGCCAACCCATCCTGAACACGACCTGCTTCAAGTTCAGAGGTGGCTTCCCTTGTACCATCGCAACAGAAAGGTCATCTATAAGCTGGCTATCCTGCAAGATGTCTGAATCCGCAAAGAGGCTGATTTGAGCCGCGATACTACATGGGTTCTTGGGCAACACGTAATTCGTGCTCATGAACCAAGAAGCGATACCCAGGCATACTACCATAACTCCAAGAATTGCACATAAAACATGGGTTGAAATGCCAGTTTGCACCAAACGATATCTGTTTGGCCGCACGGCAGTCGCAGATGTATTCTGGGAAATGCCAGAGACACTGTTGGTTCGCAGCGCCGCGTGGTATTGCTGTGCTCGAACAATCCCATGAGCTGTTTTGAATGAAGAGACGATCCTGTCGATGTTCCTAGGGTCTCCAAAGACTGCTGTTGTGAGATTATATTTCTGTACTAGATTCTCCCACACTAGTCCTGTGGTGTAGAGGCCAGAACCCGTATTCATGCTGTATGGAAGGGGAAGTTGGGCTGATGATGAGAATGGTCGCGGTGGGCTTACCACGGTCGGTGGACTACTTTCGTCGATAGCGAGACTAGGTAGACGAAGTGTCATGCTGACGTCAACTTGCTCGATTGTTTCGTAGCAGCTTAATGCTCGAGTGTAGGTTGCGGGCAAATCTGCACTTCCATTACCGTATGTCTTGTTCTGTCTCCCCCAAATCAGGTTCAGTAACGGGCAATCTGGACTGACGATGTTGCTGAGCAACGTGACCCAACCCACATCGCTTGCTACCACAATCTCAGGTTCAGTACCAGCGCAGTGGTCTGGTCCAGGCATTTTGAAACACATACGAAAGGGCTCCGGGTCGTAGGAAGGACGTTTGCCAGTCCAGTTTCGTGTGTATAAGCAGTAACTTAGATCAGGTATTTGAGCTTCATTGAAGATGGTGCAGTCAAGCGCGGTGCGAACCGCAGGCACCTGTAACCTCATCAAAGAGGCGTCTTTGTCTACGGAAGCATCGTCGAAGCTGATTGAAGCAAGGGCAAGGTTATCGTAAGTCCATTTTGGGTATGACAGATTAGCGCCAAATATAAGGCCCGAGACGAAAGCATTGTCCCCTGCTGTACCGTTGTCGAGGCTTGTCCGATTGAACCACGATGCTATAGTGGCGCTTGTGCTTTGGATAGCTGGAACTGATAATGGAACCCACACACCACTCACAACGATCGTCAGGAAGGCTGCTAGTAGAACTGACAAAGCCATGACAGCAACAGCTATTTCCCTATGCCGTAGAGAACTGACGAAAATCTCTAGTTCTGTTTTCGACAAGAAATTCCAAAGCAAAGCCTTGTAGTTGGTATCGTTCCGTAGTTGGACATATGGACTGAATGTCTTATACTGGGATGCAAGCGCCCGCCAGTACATCGCAATTAGAACCATAGTTGTAGCCGGCACGATTGACCAGCCTAAATGATCACCACCACTCAATGAAACATTGGCCAGACCGTCAAAGTGATTAGAAAACCATAGTAGTACTTCCAGCGTGATAATGACCAGGCAAACCAGGACGATGGCAGCCAATCTACTCATTCTAGACATCAAAATAGGCCGCCACCAGGTCAATCGTACTCGACCATGAGGCACGTTAGTCTCCGTGGTTCCAGGTTCAGGTTCATCGTTGACATTTTTGTCGTTTTGCCGGGGTTCTTCACATTTATGAACTCTAACAAGTATGTCACGTTGCAAGTCTGACGCATCCAGATGGCCGGTACCAGCATATGTCCTCGAGATGTTCGGAGCCATCGCCATGAACATTAGCAAACCAGCCAACCGAGACGAGTCGGTTGCCAGAGCAATCTTGCGACGGAAAATTGTGACGTAGAGCATGAAGATTATGCTAATAATAAGGCAGACTTCAATCACTCGGAGTGGGGCTGCTCGAACTACTAGTCGGTTTTGTTTGACATAGGAGACTCCTTGAATGAGCTTGTCGTCGTCAACTCTCAAGCCGAAGTGGGCTGAAGCTGCGATGATGCGCTGGTACAGTTTTCGCGTCAATTCAAGAAGCATATCTGATTTGAAGATGTCGTCAATACTCGCAGTTCCAGCTGATCGAAATACCCGTCCAATGAAGTCCTTCTGATACTGGTCGGTGAGGACAGGCTGCCCCGCTACTTCGCTAGAAACGTACAATGGATCGTTGAACGGTATGAATATTGGCACGGTCGTAATGTCGGAATCATTCATGATGTGGCTGGCTCCATTATTGTCAATGTCAATCATTGGAAGTGTGCCGGAGACAATCTCAGAAGAGTTAAAAGTGATATTCACACTTGCTACCGATACTCTTGGGGTGCAGATCCACCATTTGGACTCAACCACGTCTATGGTCATATTAGGTCGTCGGTAATCGCATTCTTTCTGTAGTGGCATCGGGCCTGCGGAGCCTGAGCGCTGGATGCGTCCAATTCCGAACAGCAGGGAAATGCCATTTGAGTTGCTCGCATTCTCTGCACACCAGCCTTGGTCGAAGATGGCGAAATGATTCACCAATGTGTTGTTGCTTCCGACGTGTACATCATCAGTTTCAGTGAAAAGATCAATTGTGCAATTATGTGTCTTCAAGCTCCCTGATCGTGTTTCATAGCTCGGATAGTCTTGCGTTTGATATTTTGGATCCCAGCATTGCGACCAGGAGATATTCCAGTACGACATGTGTATCGTGGCAGGGCTGCAGATCAAATCAGAGACTATTGCTGTAACTTGCACCTCCTGCCGCATGCCCTCTGCGTCAAGCGGGGCAATGGGCTCGAAAGACTGATACGTCATTTCCGGCGTAAGGCCGGATGGATAGGATAGATTCTTTAGATCTATAGCATCGATGACATCAAGGGGCATCCTGTTACTATAGAGTGCATTCAGATGTTCTGAATCTTCAACGAATTTGGATGTTACACGATAAGAGGTGTCCTCGTGCAAGAGTGATTTTGATTCTAGAACAAAAAGGCCAGTCGAGATGACGATGATAGTGGTTATCAGGATGGTGACCATGGTACTTGCAGCGACAACGTAGTCGTGTCTGCGCAATGAATGCCAGAGTATCTCGGGCATTGTGGGCGATAAGTAATCTTTGAACAGATTAGCATCTGCTTCCTCAGTGAGCAAACCCCCCATCTCCAGCCATGGTGTCATTTGCCTGATACGATAGTCGACCCGGCTCCATAGAGCAAGAATTATTGTGAAGACTGCAGAGTCAGCACGAAATGTCATTTGTCATAACAGCGGCTTACCAGCTGTTGGTCCATAAACCCAGAAATAGTGCTGATTGGTCACTGCTCGACATAGCCCTTGATCCCTACTTGAAAGCAGATCAAGGAGTTCTAGAACAATGAATATAGCTCCGAATAAAATGATGAAACACGTTAGAACAGAAGTCGAAGTCCACACTGGTATGAAAGGTCGAGTGGGATAGTGGTACGGTTCATCAGTCGCAGTACTAGCCTCATTGTCTGGTATTTCCTGCTCTCGAGTCTTTACTCTTGAATAATCTCTCCTTTCCATCATGGTCGATTATGCGTCGTGTTAAGCGTAAAGTACCGAGTCTACTTGACGTTCGAACGGCTTGGATCTGTAAGGCTGCGGCCGGCCACATATTTCCAGTCTAAGCTCGACAGCAGCGCTCTGAGCAGTAGACTTGCTTTTCTGAGAACTCTCTCGAGTTAGCAAGTCACACAGCATATTTCAATCGTCTTCACCAAAAGGCAGAAGCTCTGTGGGGAGGGCTATGACCTTCGCACAGCCTTCCAGTTCAAGCAACCACACTATCTGCCTTGGCATGAGACCATAGTTGGGGGCGAAAAGTGCCCTGCATACATCGCCCCGAAAATGCTGTCACGAATTTTGAAGCAAGATTATGGGCGTAGTGCTTGTAATGTCAATCCTTTCGTAAAAGCTTACTTATAGTCACATACTACTGCCCTTGAAGCCTTAAATATTGCGACCTAAATACTGGTACTTAAGGCTGAATTTGTCTTGAAGCTTTTCGTGCTATCTGATGCACGCAGCAAATTGCACAGCCTTTCACTTAGCTTCTTTCTTAGTCAACCCGTCCTCTTCTCTCCTAGCATGCGCCGCAGTGGATCAACCAGTGATTGTTGCTGTTCAATGCCCACCTCCATTACGCTTTTCTAGTTTATATTTCTCCATGTGATATCTCTGCATCCACGACCGTAGAAATGCCACGTTTAGCGCACAAGCTGTACAGTAGGTTTCTATGCAAATGCAACTCACCTGCAGCTTCTGCGGAAGTTGAAAAGAGAATGACGTATGTTTGAAAGCTTTTGGAGATTTGAAGCGTCCCACGGAGGCGCAGCAGAGCCGAAGGCTTTTTGAAGCATGTCCATATTTAAGCTCCTGTTGCTTGTTTCCATAGGTTGCATTCTCTCAATGGTTCAGTTGTCGGTATTGTCCAAAGCACGTTGGGTAATTAGACGAACGGTGAGGAAAACGGTGAAAACTAAGCTAGTGATGTTTGCGGTGTCACATGATTCTAATGAACGATACTGTGACATTCCAGCTTCAGTCAATCAACTTGTATAGGGTCATCAATGCTACGAGTTGCAAATCTGAATGGCTCGGCTAATAAATTGTCCGCATCCATGTTGATGCTTGATCTTGTGACTATGTGACTGCTTACAATGGCCAACGGCGGTTGGTCCTTTTTCGAATGCCTATATGAATGCTGGCAGAAGAGAGACACGATGCCCAGTCATCAGAAGGAAAAGCATTGAAGCAAGGACAAGCGATGTGGGCTAGGCTAAAATCTCCTCCAACTCCTAGCTGAGTCTGTCGGGCTGAAAGCAGTCGGTCTCATGCAACCACAATACTGCATGAAGCTGCAGGTCGAACCCTGATAGAAGACTGCATCCTTTCCTCCTACCCAACGTAATTTCATATTTTTTTTTCTTACAAGAATCAATCATGGGAACTGAGATCCAGAGTAAAGTGTCCAGTCGGAATTCAGAACACCATTTCGTTCTAACATCAACACATAGTGGATTGCTTGCAACAAGGCTAAAATTCCAAGTTTCCACTGTATTTAGTTTCGAGCTCGCAGTTTAATCGATCAGAATAGAGACTCGGGTCCCGATCTCTGTGTCACTTTTTGTACATAATCAGCCCTTATGGCAACTGAATGTGCAAGCTACCACAAAGGGTTGGAGACTTGCCATTCGTGCGATTTGCCCAACCGTATATCACCCCCTGAAAATAGCCCTCCCTACTCTAATATACATTTTGAGCTTTTTGCTGACTATCTCATAGAGTGCAGATCCAAGATTTACGGTCAGTGAATGGACTGCAGGATACTTGGTATCATTTCTGGGTGTCATCGTGACTCTTTCGTCAGCAAGTCTTTACATTCTTCTGATCAGTTTACTCGATCCTATGCTTCTGAAATATGGTGCATCTCTACAGTAGGTTTACCGACCTCCTGCACAAATCTCGATCCCTCTGAGCAGCATACATCCTAGGACGGGATACTCGGCATCTCCGCATATTGCCCGATATTCTCAAATGGTTGCCGAAAACATGCAGCATAGCTCTTCGTTTGGTTCTGCCGCACACCGGCCACTCTAGTTGACGTGGCTGCACTTTCAAAAAGGCAAGAGGGATTTTCGAGAGCTGACTTTCCGTCTCATGCTAGCCTTCATATTCACTGGCATATTAATTGCCACTACCGCTGGCGGGTTCTTAGTGCCAACATCATTACTGACGCAGGCGCAATATGTAGATCAGAAAACTGTGGATTTTGGAGGTATACAAATTTCTCGGTCGCGACACAACGAATCGTGGACATTTACCTGAGCAAGGAAATAGCAGCTGCGGTCCATGAAATGAATTATATGCACTCTAGAGGCAAAAAGTAGAATTGTGACGCAATATCATCTGACAAAACCAACTATGAAATGGTCAACGACATAAAGTATGTTCTCGCAGACGACCTATGCAGGAGTGATGCAGTCACCCAGGACAGGAGAACTCGATGCCAGGCTTCTTAGCGTCAACTCTCCAAGTAAATTCCGCTTTAGCAAGACTTTGACATGCCTCCCGTTCGAGTTCATTCTACTTATGCACAGATATATGGTGAACCCCCTTTTCCCGGTTGGATCGCATACAGTTATGCGCGAATACAGACGACATAACTACGAACCGCAATGGTACTATAACAGCCATTTCTACCTATAATTGCAAATGGGTACCTAGCCTCATTGGATCTCACGAAATGAATTACGTTCATGTCTTGTTACTGCTAAGTACTAAGAAGCACCATTCGAAAATAATAGCCTCATGCACTGTCTGCCACACTTCCGTAATCTCGGCCTTTTGTTCAATGATCCGCAACTGCAAGCTTTGCTAAGAGTTCTGTGATTGCCTCTGAGCTAAATGAATATACACCCATACCTGAGACGCGATCCTCTTTAGGTTTTGTTACGCCCATGTTCATTTCACCGATCTCTCTGGTCTATATGAAGTACTCGAACGATCCGATCTTTTCTGCGTACATCTGACTACCTGCACTTAATGTGTCATACTGGATCAAGGCAGATCCTTATGCCTCAGTATTGGGATGTGCCGACAACTATGTGATATGCAAACTGGAAACTGAAACATGCTGGAATGGAACCTTTCTAAAAGATAATTGGCCAGACGACACAAGGTGGACACAAATTAACAGAAATACTTTCAGGCTTCTCTACTATGGGCTTGAAGGGGCTAATGTATTCGAAGCTGTTAGACCACGCAAAGCCAATGCGCTCGATGTCTCCCAAATGCACGACGTCTCATATCACCAGGCCATACCATCAGGTCAACGGAAAAAGGGAAGTAGCGAAGATGTTCCGTGTATCACTTGCTCGCGCACGAGTCAATATTTTACCATTGCGAACGAGTATTTGGCTGATGACTCAAATTCCAAGAATGTGTAATAGCTTCTGCTCGATACGCTCCTTGGTTTCAGGCGTTAGCTTCGAATCGCAAAGACATTCAACTATGCGTTAGCAAACCACGCAGCCAATCTCCTGGTAGATTTGACCAATCTGATCCTCGTTCTGAAGGCTGATTCATGGCAACAAGGACAGTGTGATCTGTTGGAATCTGTCCTTGATGCCGTCATAAGGTCAACTGATAACCAAGAACTTCAGCCACTGGTTCAGGGACGCATCATTGGCTAATTTCTTACAGAGCTATCACATTAGAGTGACCAGTTGTCATCGACCCATCTCATGGTATTCATGTAGCGCACCCAACACGCTCCAACACGCATAGATTACGGGTCGCTGACTGCACCGTGCAGAATCCCCCACAGCTCGTCCGGCTCCTTTTCGATCTTCGCACCATCCTTCTCGTAAACCGAAGCAACATGTCGAATAAATTGGAGTCTTTAAGCAAATATTTGGTACAGAGGCCTATGCAGTGCCACGTCCCAGATCGATTGAAATTTACAAGTTGTCCTGCGGACTGTCTTGCCAAGGTCTGCAAGTTTTGATAGTTCAAGTCCCATCCACGTGTCCTTAACACGCGGTCAGGGTGAATATTCTTGTGCTCTCAGTAGACGCTGGTCTTGAATGTGCAATGACAGTTCCGATTTTTGTCACTCTGATACTGCGTCTCTTCTCTTTGATGGTAGTCTACTCGGCGCTGGTTGTTTGCCATTTGCCGGCAATGCTGCTTCCGGGAATTTTGCATGTGCTCGTTAAGGATGCCTTTGACACGAAATGCGTCAGAAAAAGATCGCAAGTAGATTGAAAGAATCACCATTCATCCCAACCAACAGGAGAACAGAGCGCACAAGGAAAAAAATTGAGACTAAGGAGTAGTACCCACGCTTGACTCCGACAGATTTTGGGTTCAGCGTTACTGAAAGGTTACTTGCTTCTTAGAGAAAAATTGCTCTGCCCAATCCTGTTCACTCCTGGTCGTTTCTGATGACTTACCTAGTATTTGCTGAACCGGCTTCTCCTGGCTTGTCTCCTCGATTGAGGCGTGCAGCAGCAGTTCTTTGGCATAAGCAGCCGCAGTGGCAGCGCCATACCGACGCCAGTTTTCATTTTTGTGCGAGTCGGCGTATCCACAGATACCCCGAATTACCAGACAAGGGAAATCGTTCATCAAGCCAGCCGCCTCCATCTCCACACACAAGGCGCCATAATCCTGACGTAAACGGTCTCTCGTGACGGCGTCGTTGACTACCCGGTCGCCCGATGCAATGACACCGTAGTGAATTTGAGGGTCTGTCGAGACACGCGGTGGGCGAGCTAGTGTCTGAGCTACTTCGCACGCATCACAAGTAGTTCTGCCAACCACATGGTGGTATGCGGCAAGGTACAGCACATCTTTGTCCATTTCAGGACGAGCGTAGCCCATGCTTCTCATCTTCGGGCGACGTTCGAGCATCTTGGCCAGATAGCTTGGCATCCGACTATCCTCTAGCTCGTACTCGGCCTGTAGTGACTGTAGCGCCGTCAGCAACACTACTGGTGGCGCATTGAGCATGCCTTTAGGCTCCCACATGCCTCCTGCTTTGCTCTTGCCTCTATAGTACTGCACCACTCCACCATAGACTCCTGATGGCCGGCTCACCACCACATCACCTAGCCGGACATCGACGCCAGCTTCAAGATTGGGTATACCAGCTCCGGTGCCGACTAAAAGCCCGAACCGTAGTTGCTCAAATGTACGTGACATATCTTTGGCTACTGTACCTGCGGCCACCACGCCGTCAATTCCAGCAGGTAAACAGGCAATGACGACGTTGTGGTTGTGTATTTGTCCTCCGAAGTAGGTATTGTGGTCGTGTATAGCCTTTTTGCTGAAGGTTCCGTGCTCTTCATCTAACATGGCCCGCATGGCCGCCATCTCGATGTGTAGGGCGCAGATGATGCCCACATGGTACTCGTGAGAGGGCAGGGGAGGCATGGCGAAGAGGACTTTTGCGCTGGACTCCTGGTTCAAAAAACACGTGCTGGCTTGTAATTGATGCGTCTAGATTCAAACTGGTAGCAAAAGAGGAGGTGGTCTGGCTAAATCAAGCTGATATAATGGGCGGGATTGCAGTGGGCTTGCCCAATGGCCAGACTGTTAGAAGAAGACTATGCGATGTGAGAAGGCGTCGTCATTGTCACTAGCGTTTCAAAAGGTTTCAAAAGGTTTCAAGGAGATGGAAGGTGTCCGGGATTAGAGACTGAAATCAAAATGAGCACGCAGGCGTCAAGAAGAACCAGACTGTAAGCATGCCTTTGAGATGGCATGAGGGCACAGCAGGCTGCCGTTCAGTAGCTTAGCTGGAGTTATATGAGTAGCAACGAGTGAAATTTCAGCAACCGATAGTAAGGCGCCGCCATAATTGTATGTATAAAGCCTGCGGTACTCTTGAGTCGGCGCGAACGTCGGTTATAAGACTTGAGGTGTTATCAACAATTCAGCTTTGCGGGAAAGACCATTGTGTTTCCAAGAACGAGAGCGGGTGGCTGGTGAGGAGCAGGGATGCGCAATCAACAGCACCTGAGCACTAACCTAGAGCGGGAAAGCCACCCTATTTAAGCTCATCTCTCATGTCCGCAGGCGCCAAATTCGGCCTTGGGCGAAGCTGAGTTGGTAATTCTCATCCAAACCATACGCGCTTACCTTTTGTCAATTTCCTCTGCAGGAGAACATGAATATTTTCTTGATATATTGTAGCCAGTTTGCTGATTGAAATATCCGATGATGAAACGTCATAATACTGTATGCATGAAACAGGACGAAGTCGTGTTCACACATTTAGACATTGTGATCTTCAGTTTCAGACACTGTCTCTGTCTGTGAATCTAACTTGCTCAGAATCATTCGCGCCTCGCCCAACGCGGCTTTAGTTCACCGAATTTGCGTTTCGTAAGCCTCAGAGATGTATGGCCTTCACCAGAGTGACCACTATGGTCCATTGCTGTCGAAGCTTTTCAAGAATGACAACCAGACAATCCTTCGAAGGCCGACGAGAACAGTGACAGAAAGAAGGACTCTACCCTATATGCAACACCTGTCACACCAATGGTATTGTGTTTGCTGTGCCCGGAAAATCCAAGGCTGCTGTTTTTCATCTTTCTCGCGGTTACTGCGGCAACAAAATGCTTCACATTCTGCGAAAAATTGTGCTACTTGGGTCAAGGCGGCTATCCAAGCCTGCATTGACATCTTACGGGTGGGATCTCTGCTGGCGTGTCCAAAATCGCAGACAATGAGCTCTGCTGATCTCGGAATAAGTCTGGATACTCTGCCTGGTGCACGCAGCACAAGCGCATCGTGGGACCATAATTTAAAGGGTAAAGCGATTTTGTGCCATTACCGATGAGAATCAACTTTGAAGAGATGTCATCAACATGCTCTTCTTGTGGATATTTCCATGTCGTACACGTCTTCATGCTGGCTGAACACTGGATGGTCATCCTTGAATGTCATTTGGGTTGTGGTTTGATAAAACCGGGCTGAAGCCGTTGGCCGGGCTGAGCTGAACTACACAACTGGCTCGAAACATATTTGCCAACGATATACTGAACGAGTCCTGCCAATTTCGTAGAGGGTCTGCAGCAGGAATATGGCAAACTAATCTTGGCAAGTTGTCGAGTATTGGGCATGGTTACATCCCAAATCTCCGAAAGTTGTGTGACTTGCACGCTTCCAAAAAATTTGACGGTTTCATGCATCCAAGCTTTGAGATTCAGAGCCTTTCCACGCTCGGCTTTTAGCTGAACAACATATTTTGTTGTGACAAAACAGAATCGAACAGCTGGATAAGTCCAGGGCCTGGAACAGCAACAGCATGTTGTTACGCCTTCTCATCAACGAGGAAGCAAGCATTCAGTAGGCTATCCAGAACACAACCTGTCGCATGTATCGGGAGAAAGAGATGAAGATCTTATCGTCGTACAGACGTGATCTCAGCCGGACCACGTGTGAAGGTAGGTATCCGTGATGTGAGGTTTCAAGGCGATCGAGTGTTTACCCGCAGACGTAAATCTTTTCACGGACGAATTAAAGCTTCAGCAAGAAGATCTGTTTCAACAGGGATCTTTTGGAATTAATCATAGAAGGAAGGCTTTTCAACACAACTTGACGAAGTACAATGTTTGTTTGCTCTCATTTCGTTGGCCTCGACAGCACCTTGGTGGTATTGTATATCCTCGTTTGCAGTCCCAGCTCACACTGGCAACCCTTCGAAACAAGCTCGGTACCAGTTTTCACTTGACCTTCACTTTGACATGTGCTAGTGCAAGAGATCGCGCCTTCCTGCATAGGTTCAAAAAGCCCAAGACGTTACTTCCCTCTGCAGCAATATCTACCACTACCATTCTCAAAGTTTCTTCTCACCACGATCTTTTCCACATCCAACTTCTTGTCTTTCACTAATACCGTCTTCATCCATTTGACGTCTAGAAGGCTCTACCGCGGTACACAGACGACAACGATGGTCAAGCAGGCATTCTTACTGCTTCTGGCAGTCGCGCACATGGTGACAGCAGCGGTCTTCGCACTGAGTAATGCGGCTCCGGCGGTCAGGTATGGCAACCTCAGCTCTAACGATTAACACAAATAACGTTAGCAATAGTCAGTCAACTTGTGGTTGTACCACCACTGTCACTGAGTACAGAAAACCAAGACCTCTACGACCACGACAAGGGCAAGTTTCCGATACTCAGTGTCAAGTCAAGCATGTGCTAACGGCCGTCCCAGCACTTGTCCACCACCCAGTACTGTCACTGTCACTGTGGCTCCTCCAACTGCCACGATTGCAGTATCAGATCCTGCCTCAATCTCGAGTGCCTTCTCGTATGACTCAGCGGTTGACTCGGCCGAAGTCTTGCACTCAAGTCAAGATCGTCCAACAGGGGAGCCCCCGGAGACCACATCTCTCTTCTTCACTCATACAGCTTCTGGTCCTGCGATTGTTGGCACTGAGTCTCCAGGTGAAAGTGTCTACCATGGAATCTACACCACTGCAATCCCAGTTGCCACCACCACAATTAGCTTTCCACCCGCAGACACATCAGCTGCCTCACAAACAAAGTCACAGGCTATAGTTACCAAGACCATCACTACCTATCTCTCCACCACATGGGTGACTCTGGGTGCCGCCGATCCTCCTGCTCCGACTATAGCTCCACCGAATGCCTCAGTAGCGACCTCCACCTTGCAGAAGAGACAGACTTGCTCTATGGTATTTGCGGAATTGAATGGTGTATGGGCATCTTGGTGCAACAACTGGGACGGTCACACTGCCGTTAGCCATTCGACATATAACACGACTGTACTAATGACAACTCCGGCAGGAGCATCACCAATTCCGGAAAGTGTCTATGGCTCAAGTTACACTACCAAGGACGTATCTGCTTCGGTCACTGCCTCAGAGTCTGTTGCATCAAGTTTGAGTTCTACCCCTCCCACATCCATACAGCCGACTCCTGGCTCAAATACATCCGCACCTGCTTCGAGTGCACTCGCAACCAGCATCATGGTCACCGCTTCAATTGTTGTCACCCAACCAATAGCTACTCTCACTGAAACAATCTCTGCAGCACCAGCAACCAGTGACGCTGCCACAGCAACCAGCAGTGCTTCTGGAGCTTCGTCGTCTTGCAGTCCGATTGGAGACTTTGTCATAACATTCGATGACCTACCTTCATACTCAACTAACGATCCTAACACCGATGCTGCACCTCCCATCTTTGCTCCTTATGACCACTTCTACTGGGCTAGTGGATATGGGTACGGTCCACCTCCGAATTCCAATTACTCGGCAGTCAATGGCGGTCGGATGGCGGAATACAATCCTGCAGATGCCACACCAGTCGCTGTCACCGCTGAAGGACGAGATCTCCCAGGCTCTTTTGGTGCCGGTCCACGAGCCGCAAACAACATCTTTTGGTTCGATGCCACTTCTGCCTTCGTAGGCTGCAATAACACTAATCTGGATTTGGATTGTACCCTGACTGCAACCGGCTACCGCTGGGATTCCAGCGATACACCAAACGGCACCACCACTGACAGCCATGAGGTGATGACAGACACACAACAATTCACAGTACCTCGATGCACATCTGCACCTTGTATGTTAACTCAGGTATTTTTCAACACTGATCACTTCGCTGGTTTGTCAACAATCAATTTTATTGCTCAAGCAGGTGGTCAGCAGATGGTTTTCTACCTTGACTCGTTCGAACTCAAATGGACGAACAATACTTGTGCAGCTGACAAAGCTCGACAGTCTTCTCGAAAATAAGTTGGATGTTGGAGGCACATTAGCTCTCTTCATCGGCTTCATGTGGACCACATTTATACACACGCGTTTTTTGAACCGGATGCCTATTGAGCAGACTCGTGCTTTACTTTCCATGTTGCAGTTAACAGAAGAACCAACAAACTAGCTTTTACATAGCATGAAAATATGAGCTGTACAACATATGATTGGGCAGAAGTCTATAATGAGTAGTTGAAGCGATGCAGGGAGAGGAGGCATCTAGCTGATGGATGTGAGAATGGGATTTCCAAATGCCACAGTACATGCCCTTCACCTCTCCATATGCATCTTTCTCTTGTGCGTAGCTGTGCAATTCATCTCAGTTGGTAAAGCCACGTTCCTCATCTTGCCATAAATATCTAGAATCAAACTCACAATGCAGATTCACAGTGGTCGGACTTGTAGAGCTTGGGCTACAGCGGAAATATGCCGCTTGGACGATTGCCATGTCGCTCTGTTCTGTTTCGTGACTCGAGTAAATGTGACGATCTGGACGAGATATGCAGTGGGTTGGGCTGGAGGTGCGCCTTGCCTAGTTCTATGCAAGCCGTATTGCCTCGAGGCGCTGGTAGGCCAAAGTAGTGTTTTGAGTTCATGCCAGCCTCATCTTCAGAGTGTTTGAGAAAGATGGGGCGATGAGTAGATCCGATCCGGGCTAGTCTGGCTTGACCCGCTTTACCGGGTTCTCAGCTACGCTGGCGAGAGCTGACCTCACAGCGTTCAGGTCAATGATCTAGTGTCGGCGCGTTCACCACGTAGCTGCAATATGGCGCAGCGTCGGTTTGCTGTGTGCATTCTTCATGTTTGTGTGTTTGGGGGGGGGCCTGGCGGTGTTGCTTTCAGTCATCTCCATCTCCATCCGCGTCTTTTGATTCGCTCTTGTCATTGCCCTCGGCTTTCAAGCGTCTTTTCTCCCCAACATCCCAGTTATGTACTCTGGCCGTAGCGACCTCGAGCGTCGTCGTTTGCGCCCGTATGAACTCGAGGTCTTCCTCCGCTGCCCGCAACGACTGTTTCGCTTTGGACAATTTATCGGCGAGCATCGATTCCGCTTCGGCTAGCGGGTATGCTACCATCACGTTTGCGCCCAGCCAGAGGTACACAGAGTCGAGTTGCGACGTGTTGATTGTCGCGTGGCTGTAGAGTGTGTCCTGTAGCGGGAATGTGACGTCTAATCTTCCTTCTTTTCCCTCGGCGTCGTCATCTTCGTCCTCGTCATCATCACCCTCATCTGGACCTCCCTCTTTCTGCATCCGTAGGAACTTGACGGTGTCTAAGCTCTTCTTCATCTCCGGCAGTTTCTCTCTTAGTCCTGCTGCCCGCCGCTCGACGTTCTGTGACATGAAGTTGTATTTGGAGATCATTTCTTGGAAGCGGTTCAGTGTGGCTTCCACGGTGCTGTCTTTGATGTAGTCTTGTGGGGTGGGGAGGAAGGGGAAGGTGGGGATGCCGCGGGGATTGGTGCTGGTTGGTTCTTGGGAGGTAGAAGCCATTGTTGCTGGTTGCTGGTTGGCGGGATATTGCAGGGTTGGCAGGGACAAGTAGTCACGAAGCTGTGAAGGCGGCTGGTATAGAGGAGGACTCTAGTAGTGCGATAGTCGAGCGTTGAGCGCTGTTTCCTGGTGGTGATGGGTTGGTGGAGGGGAAGATGCGGCGAGATAGGTAGTGCTACGGAGTGTGGTATAGACGTGCCGCTTGTCTTAGTTGTAGCAATCTGATGGACTGGTTCTGTCGCGGTGTACAACGATGTTCTGTGCGCTGTGGTTACAGTTTGTGAGTGCCAGGGTCCGAAATGCATGTGAGTGAAGTCCAAAATGATATCAGGCTGCGGAATTGATGTGCGGCCTGAAGTTTCAGGCATTTACCGTGTCACATTTTCACGACCACGTAGAGCACATTACATGTCTCACGATACTGTTTAGGACCTGGATATGGGTAGAGTATTATTCTTGTAATTTTTAAAAACGCGATGCTACTCCTTAGAATACAGTAGTGATGCTCGCCTCTACCTATGAATACAGCATAATAGATTTTATGTTACCCCTCTAGCAGTCCTTGCACAACTTGTGTACATTACCCCAACGCCATGCTACGAAACACAGAACACAAATGACCAAAATAAGATCCAACGGCCCAGGCCAGGCGTCCAAATACAGGCCTAGTTAGACAGGATCACAGCAGGGCGGCCCTTTCTGCGATTGTGAAGGCTCACCAGAGTGTAGGGACTTTGTAGATGCGGTTCAGAAGGCGTATGGTGTACTCCACTTGAACAAAGCAATTCTCGTAAGTGATGGGCTCTTGCCGAGAGCATGGGGTTGCGTTCGATTATTCCAACTTCCGCCCTTAACCGAATGGGAAGCCACCACCACTACCAAAGGGATTTCCTTGGAACTGGAATCTCTGGCCACCTTGCTGAAAGACGAACTGCTGCCCACCTCCACCGAATGGTGAGCCTTGGAAGGGATTACCGCCATGTTGAGTACTAGGGTCATTGGGGTCGTCTCCACGGTCAAATCTGGTCCTCAGTTCTGGATCGGAGAGAACCTCATAAGCCTCGTTAATGGCAGCCATTTTCTTCTCGGCGTCCTCCTTGGATATCCCCTTTGCCATAGCTTTGTCAGGATGAAACTCCTTTGTGGCTTTCCGGTATGCTTTCTTGATAGTTGCTTCATCTGCGTCACGGGGAACGCTTAGGACCTTGTAGTAGTCCTTTGTCTTGGACCGTTTGAGTAAGGTTTGCGCTTCTTGCAACTTTTCTTGGACCTGGCGGGCGCCCTGGTGATTCTCCTTGGCTGTATTTAGGACATTGATTGCCGCTTCGAAGTTCTCGGCATCCACGTGGAGCTGCGCTTGATGCAAGAGTCCGTATAACGAGGTCGGGTTGTGTTGTAGGGCTTCTTTGCAATACGGGGAGGCTTTCTTGTAATTATTCATGCCAACGTAGCATTCGCAGGTTTGGTCCAGGAGCTGCGTATACAGTTCCGATCCCGCTTTGGCGTGAACCACACCGGAACTGCGGTGGCCTTCAACATTCTCTTTGACCTCTGATAGCAAACCCGGATCCTCTTCGGCTGCATTCTGGCTGCCAACCAACACCTTCGAAGCTGACGCAAATTGCCGCTTCTCCAGTAGCTTGTTAACCTTCTCCACACTCTTCGCCACACTCTTCTCTTCCCTGTGCAAGGCTTTGCATGCTTTATGATCAGGATCCGACTGCAAGCATTTCTTGACTTGACTTAAACCCCTCTCAGTGTCCCCTAGGCTGTAGAACAACATAGCCGAAATTTGCAGATGCGGTTCCAAGTTTCCTGGGTGTATTTGCAGGACATGTTGTAGGTCGCTGATACCCTCCTGTACTTCACCCCTCTCAAACCTGCACTTGGCCCTCAACTGCCGCAGATGCAGCGCCGTACCAGCCGTCATAATGGCCACGCCAGCATTGTTCACACAAGCTTCCCAATCGCCTCGCTTTTCCGCCTCGTCCGCTAAGTATGCTGCACCCTCCGCCTCTTCTAACTCCACAATATCTTTCTCTGCCTTCTTCCCAGCAGCTGTGTAGTCCGTTTTGGCGGCTGCCCACTCCGCATTTCTTGCGTGGATCTTCCCTCGCTGGATGAGTGCCCCCTCGAACCCCGGACGGATCTTGAGAACGGCGTCGAAATCGGATTTGGCTTGGGGATTGCGACCAAGGGAGAGGTATGTTGCTCCTCGTTGGAACAAGGTCATGTAATCGCTTGGGTCGCGCTTGATGGCTGCTTCGTAGTATGTAAGAGCCTCAGCATTGTGGCCGGCTGCGCGAGCGGCTTTGGCTGAAGAGAGGAGTTGAGAGATGGGGAGGTCTGAGAGTGTACTGGCATCTGCCGCCAGGGTTGGGAAGGGTGCTGCCAAGATTGCCGCCAGGAAGGCGAGATCTTGGAGGAACTTCATGGTTTTGGCATGAGCTGGTAAGAGCGCAGACGCAGCAATACAATAGGGCGATACTCTTGGAGTATGGGAGTGGTCAAATAGTGCGGTTGTAGAACAGGCTGTCGTTGAACATGATTGAGGGAAAAGTACAGGTGGCATTGATTCGGGCGGGATTACTTCGGTTAATGTCGGGTTGGCCCGCAAACTGGATAACACAACGGTTAGGACAGTGAATCAGAGTGATTGCCTCCCTGATGGTCAGAGGTGATAAAGCCAGGTCTTGAACCCTGCTTGCACATTCCAACAGTTAATTACCACTCCTGGAGAACACCAGGTTATTCTATGGTCCTCAGCCCAATCCGACCGCTCGAGGCTTCTAGCTTGACATCGGCTCGTCAATTTTATAAGGACTGAACATTTTCTCAAAATACCCACGTCTCCCCTGCTCCTTTGGAGGCGCGTATCAGTTGGACAACTATCTATAATATCCCATTTAAGGGCATCGATGATCGTCCCTTACCACCACAATTCGCTGCCCAGGCATGCCCGAAGCAATCCCTCAGGATGATCAACCTGCCATAACTGCCCCAGGCTCTCCCTCTCATCAGCGTCGCGCCTCACTAAAAGCCCTCAGCCGTAATATCAACAAAGTTGTGCTTGGCAATCTATATTTTGATACGTGGTACTTCTCGCCCTACCCTGAGACTGTAATCTTCGGTCCAGACCACCATCCTAAAGCTCACTCTATCAATGGCGACCATGGCAGCAGCCACAGCCACAAGAACGGTCACCACGCAGAGAAACCTACCACGTCTATAATCTCAAAACTACATGTCTGCCCCTACTGCTTCAAGTACACACCCAACCCCGCAGATTACATCGCTCACCTGCAAGTTCATGTTCGCGAACTCGAAAACGATAGTGAAAACTGGTGGCCTGTTCCAAAGACAGCATTAAAAGTCTACGAATGGAACGGCTACACAGTCTGGGACGTTGATGGCGAGCAGGAGAAACTGTATTGCCAGAATCTAAGTCTTTTTGCCAAGTTGTTTCTGGAGCAGAAGAGTGTGTTCTTCGATACAAGTGGTTTTCATTATTTTGTTTTGACTCATGCACCCGCAAGCGCCGGAACACCAGCAAAGATCAGAGGGAGGAGGAGAAGGTTGTCAGGCAACAATGCCGATCTGGGGCTGAATACGCAGGTGTTAGGATTCTTCTCAAAGGAGAACCTGTCCTGGGATGCGAACAATCTGGCGTGCATACTTGTGTTTCCGCCCTATCAGCACCGGAACCTGGGACAGCTGTTGATGGCTATAAGTTATAAGTTAAGTGGGTGGGAGTGGGAAGACAGTATCATTGGGGGACCGGAGAAGCCTCTCAGTGCCATGGGGAGGAAAGCATATGTGAGATTTTGGAGTGAGAGAGTTGCGAGGTTTTTCATGGGCATGACGGCGGATGCGGAAGGGGAGAAGGTGTTTAGGACGGTCAAGGAAAAGAAGGGAAAGCGAACGACCTTTGCGAGGGAGATCATGACGATCAAGGAGATTGGAGATCGAACTGGAATATTGCCAGAGGATGTGATTGCGGCGTTGAGTGAGATGGGGGTTTGCGTGCCGCAGAAACGATTGAAGAAGGTGAAGGTGGAGGAGGGCAAGGACGAAGGTGGTCGTGAAGAGGACTCACCAACGACCATGCTAGTGAAACGGTCGGATGTGCTTGCTTGGGCTGAGGCCCATAGTGTTGATCTTGTGAGTCCGGTTAAGGAAGAGGGTTTTCTTGGGGAGTGGGCTATGAGTGAGCCTGAGGACGAAGATGTTCAGAGTAAGGAAGATGGTAGCGGGGAGGATCGAGAGATTGCTGACTCGACTGAATAGTGTGTGGAGGGTTGTGTCTCCAGAGTGATAGTTATTCTCTTAGTCGATGCATTTTTCACCTTGACCATTCTCGTCGGCCGTTGTTCGGAACGAAGGATTGATGTGAGTGGTCGGTTGTTGCAGTGATGTGATCTCAGCATGCGGCGGTAAGACTCGCTAATCACTTGAGATCATTACGATGATCGACGGAACTACGGAGGTATGCATCTGACCTTCCCTTTCAGAGCTTCAGATCTGCATCCGATGCTCATGAAGCGAGAGATCGCTTTCCATAAGCTTGGTACAGGCCAATACTTCTCCTGTGCTTCATCGAGCATTGGTCCAGAATGGTCATCATCGACAATGATCATGCTGACTACGAATCCTACTATGGCGCCGGGCGCTGCCGCTTGCCTAGTCTGGCCAGTCGGCTTCTTTTGCTTCAATACCGGTTAACGCAAGCGACCGATGCTCGTTCTTGCTTGCACGGAAGGCCATCGTCAAAACCTGCCGAGCAAGGCAAAGCATGAGGGCTGGGCAGTGTATGAGGCGCTCAGGGGCGTTGTGTTAAGCTCATTTTGGAAGCCCCGAGTCGTAGGGGTAGTGTCGGTTATCTCTCGTCAGAAAAAGCTGACGCTGCAGGCAGGCATCAAGGATCTGGAACGGCGCTGGTCGTGCTTGGTGTTTTGGCTGTTGAAGGCGCACTATCCAACGAACTACTGTTCGTGAAATTTCCTGAAGAAAATGAATAGCTGTCCTAACGATTGTGAGACTGTGCAAGAACATGCAACTTTTTGGGCTTTTGTTTGCAGTGGTTTTCGATGTTCTGACTTTTGGTAGTTTTTGTTTGTCGTGCAATGAATGTTCGGGAACGTTGTTCTATGTCATTGATAGTCTGTTTATGGTTCGTAGAATAATTTCACGTGTTTAAACGGTCGTGCTTGCTGGTGCTTGGGGAAAGGTCAACTAGCTTGACCAATCTCCACGCATCGCTCTATCGCTCTGTCGGGTCATAGCTGTGAACGCAAGAAAAGCACGCTGAATGTCCCTCGCCTATCTGCGTGGCTTTCAGATATTTGTCTCCCACGATAACAAGGGCATCCCAGATATCGGCTCTTAGGTGGCGTGATACTCTGCCCAGCATGGTCGTCCGTCACGAGCTTCACGTTTCAGTTGGCATGTGGTGATGGAGAGCTCGAATTTGTCATGTCATGAAAGAGCTATCGTGCTTGGGAAATGCTCGAGCGGCATGCAAGTAAATGAAGTCTAATCGTGTTTGCCGGACTGCTATTCGTACGTTCCCCTGGTTCAGGTACCAGCTGCACCATATCCGGCTAGAAGCAAGATGGGAGAGACGCTTTCGACGTTGAAGCAGAGGAAGACATCACTGAAAGTCCAGAACAGGCTTGGGCGCTGCGGCTTTAGGCGGTAGTTATTCAATTAGAGTTTGTTGCCGGCTTCCCCTGCCCAAGCATGAAAAGACAAAAGGCGCTGCTTTTGTTCCTCCCGGCACTAGCATATCCAAACGCTCTGGCTTCGGCTTTGGAAAGTCCTTTTCCGCGTTGCGGCATTGCGGCTGGTAAAGTTGAGACAGAGAGGGAGGCACAGTGTATGCGTGGGCCTAGTCGAGCCCAAAGCACAACTATTTCTCCGTAGCTCAGCCACTTGGCCCTTACTGAGCCTGAGCGGCGACGAGAATCACAACGAAATTGTCGTGAGGAAGTGCTCAAGTGGTGATATGGTTACTGTGTGCCGCTTGCCGGGACGGTTCACCTCTTCTGGACGCTGATCATGACTGTTATAGGATAGCAGTGACGACTTTGTGACGACCCAGAGATGCGTGACCTGCTAATCGCTGAGAAGAGCCACCTAATCCGTTCCGATTTGTCGGCCTGCTAGAAGCCGAGCTGGGACACTTCCCTGTTCAGGAGATACCACTTAGCGTGCTCAAGCGTGCCTCTATCCCTGCTGCCACGGGACCAGGAACCCGTCGGCGTTATCACTCCGCGGGACATCATGCTTGTTCCTTGGTCTCTCGTTGGGAGAAAAAGCCCCAAAACCATCATTTCTAGGCGAATCAGGAGCCGCACAAGAAAGTTTGAGCAACTCAAATGAAGCTATTTTGACATAATGCTACTTGAGCACACGCCAGGTATCGCATAGTTCACAGCCTGTCTAATAGCATAGAAACGGATTCAAACTCTTATTACCTCCAAGCAAGACAAAGTGCGTAGAGTTATGTGGTGGCCGTTGCACAAAGCCTTCATGGCTTTGAGGTTGATGTCTCCATACTGTGTGCACTGCACTGGCGGACGGTTGTCGAATATTTCCGAGAAGGGGAAAGATCGGTGGCGGAGAGATAATTTTCGTGTGATAGTGTGTATCAAAGCTGCAGCAGAGGAGTCTTATTTCCCAACTCGGATGTGAAGGTTTTTCGAGTTAATAAGCACCCATTCTGCGGACCATGTACTCCCAAATGATTCAATCTGTTTCGTCTGCTGGAGCCCCGTGGCACACGCAGCCATGACACAAAAACATCGCAGATGCATTTGACCCTCATCGCGTACTCCATACCTCCACCACCCACTTACTACGCCATACCACTCTTTGCTCCAACAAAAAGCCAAACCCTGCATTTGGCCTCCGCAGGTGCTGCCTCTAAAGTATAATGTAAGGTGGCCCTCCTTAGATACAGACGATATCAGATGTGTTTTGAAGTTTGCTCTCGAACAACTTGCCGTCTGCCGATACTAGTATCTTCCATCTCCACCAACGCTCTCTCTCTCTCTCGCTTGACATTTTCTCGAGTCTTGGACATTGACAACATAGCAACGAGTTGTCCCGTGTAAAGATTGTCAGTTAGTTGACCTGTTCTGTGATACACTCATTTATCACACAATTGGTCGAGGTCGCTACCAACGTCATTCTTTGACATCGACTGGAAGATTCAATCGCTGGTAGACACCGGTCGAACTCTACATTCATTTGGGTCTGGGCTTCGTTTGCTCGAAAGTCTGGTTCATAACAAAACAAAGCGTGCACATCGCATTGACGACGCATCATATTTTCATCCCGACCGAATCTTGCTTCATCTGCCGTCTGCCACCTCCGATCGAAAGAGCAACGTGTCAGCCACGAGTACCTTTCCAACTTCGCTTTGACTGTGTTGAACGTCGAGGCCTGCACCACATACCGTCTACCGAATCGTCCCTTGAATCATTGCCGATCAGAAAGAAGGGTGCAACTGAAGAGATGGCTACAAGTGAGACACAACTGCAGACTCGGAGTAATGATGGTGCTGCTTTCACTTGGTTACTCGAACACATCCTGACATACCCCGGCACGTATGAGATACCGCTGCGGACCATGTACACACTCAACTCGGCACCACAAAGCCAGCCAGGATCGCCCACCAGCGTGGTTGGCAATGCTTTTCCACCCTCGCCTGGAGGTCGAGAGGCAGCCAACATGACCACTGCGACTGCTGCGGCACAGCTCAGAGCCAACCTGATGAGCCATATAGCTCAACAGCCATCGCAGCCTACCTCGCTACCTCCGGCTTTCATCAGCAGCTTCGTTCGAAAATGCTTCTCCACCGAACTCGCACAAGTTGATTTTCCACAAGCCCTCACAGCACTGGACTACATCAAAGACCTCGAAACCCGTCGACGCCACGAGATTCTTGCAGCCCTAACACACCTTGGTGTCGAACGAGCTGACGTGCAGAACCGAGAGGCAATCAGGAAGAACTATCCCCATGCTTACCAGTGGATAGAGTCTATGGAAGAGAAGGAGCGAAGAGTCGAGTTCCTGTACACTCATGTATACTTGGGTCTGAGACGATGGGTTCTGGTCAACGAGATGTCCTTGAGGCCCTTCAACAAGCAGAACTGTCTGGCTATGCTCAACACTCTGTATCCTCCTATGCTCAACAGTTCCCAGTACGTTGCTCCCACTAAGCAACTGACGCAGCAGATTCTCGCCGAACAGAGGAAGGCCTTCTTTCGTTACATTCAAGGTGTGGAGAAGAGCGGCACTCAGGTCTTGAAGACTGTCATGTCTCAACACGCCCGAAATGGCGAAGAGACTGGTTGGCCAAAAGTGCGAGAGGACCTGGAGAACTACCTTCGAATGGCCAACGCCATCATCGACGAATGCCTCGAGACTACTGGTCGCTCCATCTCTCCTAAAAGTGCCAATTTCCCTATGCATGAAGGTGAGGAAGAAAGCAAGCGCAAGGTTGACTCTGGTATCTCATTCGGCTCGACGTCAGGGTATGCGTCGAATCGAAGCTCTGGCCAGAGCCACATGACTCGACCGAGCACAAGTAGCAGCTTGAGCAACCACAGCCGAGGCACTTCGCGTGACAAGCAACTACCTGCTGCTCCTGAAGATGAGGAGACTATTACGCTCAAGCCTGCAGGTTCCGCGCTCGAACGCATTGCACGAGAGCTTCGTAAGATTGGCAGCCGCAGCAATATCCGGGATGAGTCGAAACCTCGTCCGGCCATTCAAACTAATTATGACACCACCATGGCTGAAGGCGACTCACCACCACCCACACCTGGTCGTAGTCTTCGGTCCAAGCTTAGTCTCCGGAACATGCGTTCAAGCAGCAGAGTACGCTCAGGCAGCCAATCACGACCAGTCAGTCGGAATGGCTCCGCCAGCCACATGGAAGATATTCCAGACTTCGATGCGGAGAAGATGCGTCGGGAGAGGGAAGTTTGGGAAGCGCAGCAAAAGGGGAAGTAGATTTCCTTGTTTACGACATTGCATTGTGTTACGATTGGTGTTCACGGTGGCATACCAAAACTTTAGGACAAGATTTGGGTAATGATGTACTATTACGACTGTTGACGATCAAGGCATTTGAAATTTGGGTGTTTCTTTGAACAGACATAGCCATTGGTGTTATGGAAAATGTATGCTACTTGCTGTACTATCATCAAGAACGGGGGTGGCTCTCACGAGCACAAAACAGCATCTAGAAGGGGCATTAAAGCATGACATGGATGGCTTGATGGCGTTTGCTTTTGGTCAGGAAGATAGAAGGAACAGAAACAAGCCCAGCGGCTTACGACGACATGCGTCCAAACATGCATGAACATGGGAACCTTGGGAGATATTACGAGCTTTTTTGGCGATAGAGCGTATGGTTGTCTTGCAACTACACCAAAAATAACTTCAGGCTATCGTGGGAGTACATGTTGGTGCCATCGGTTAGCACTGACTTATTCGAACGAGTAATTTAAAAAAATAAAGCATCTTTCTTCCTGGTTCTGTTCTCCTTGCTCTTGCATTCTTACGAATCCGCAAGCAGTGAAAAAGTCCGGCATTTCCAATCCTAGATTGTACAGTAGCTTCCGCAGCATGCTGAAAGGTACTGAGGAGATACATCCTGCGTGCCTGAGGAATTCCAAACATCTCGTGCCGAAGCGCAATGAACCCCTAAGGGTTTGCAAGCAGCGTTGCATAAAGCAAAATTCTTCGTGTCCCTGACATACGACACGCGTATCCTGGTCGCTCAAAACTTTAACCTATGACTTTCAAAAACATGTTACTTAAGAACAACGAAGTGTCGAAACCTTCAGCAGGTGTCCAGTATGTTGTGCATAGATGTCTTATTTTAACCTTTCTGACCCATTGTGGGCGCAAGCGAAAAGCCAAATGTAAGACCAAAAAGGTTTTTACCCATGCACTTGATTTTGGATGCATCGAACAGTAGTTTGCGGAAACTCCACCTGACTAAGGGAGAGGAACGGGGTGGGAAGCATGACAAAGGGGCAGGTTTACTTTGTTTGAACGATTTGTTGAGTTTCTCATACTTCACCTCTACGCCTGCGCACTAATCTCAAAATGGATGATGACCGTTGTTGTAGCAACGAGTGTATCAACAACCATTTTCAGTCTGCGACTCCTCGAAAAGATGTCCACAACTGCGCACGTATTGTCACAACAAGAATCCTGAAGTTCCCTCGGCACACTAGATAAGCTGTCATAGAATGTCCGACAACGAGCTTCCCCAGCTCTCCGGGCTGTTTCTGCGACCAACAACAAAAACAAGCAAGACCATTACACAAACCACTACTCTTCGGAGATCCCCTCGAAAACAGAAGATACCAGACACAAAGCCGACCAAATTGAACGCGCTCCAAGACGTGCCACAACTTTTCGCTTCGAGTCAGCAACGAAGGAGTCCTCAAAAGCAGCCTTCGTCGAGACGAGCCCCATTCATATCAACTCAGGCAAGAAGCAAAAAGACTGTGCTTGAAGATGTACCTGAGCTAGCACCTATATCGGAGAGAGTGAATCTAAAGAGCAAGGTCTCGGGGTTTGCGGTTGTGGATGGAGATGATAGTATTGATGATGATCTGGCGAGGCTGTTAAATCCTCTCTCGCAGTTGTCGTTGAAGAAGAATGTCGAGGAGGAAGATGCAATTTCGGAGGAGGAGAATGCGCGCATGAACGGAAAAAGCAAGAAGACACAGCCTACCTCAACAATGTCGCGCATCACACAAGTAGCGAGGGAGCAGACGAAGAGGACTACAACCTCCACCAGGGCTTCAAAAGCTGCGCCAAAGCAGTCAAACCCGTACGTTCTAAAGGAGGCCCACTGCGAGGATCTGAATGAAAGCTCCGGTACAGATGGAGAAGATGAAGACACGGACCTCAGTGGATTCATCGTTGATGATGACGTGGAGCTGAGCTTTCATGGCTCAGCGATTGAAATATCATCTGACGAGAGTGAAGTCGAGACACGAAGGAGAAGACAGCGACCAAAGAAAGAAGAGCCACGGATGGGTCCCAGACGAAGATTGGTGAGAGGTAGCAGGAAGCAGATCTCAGACTCAGAGGAAGACGATGAGGCGGACGGCTTGTCGAATGCGTTGGACAGTATGAAGCTAGGTGAGAGGACGCTTGAGAAGCAGAAAGATATTGATCGACGCAAGACACTGGAGGTGATTGATCTAACATCTTCACCTGTGCCGGATGCGGCAACACTCCTTCCACTGTCCTTCACTATGGAACAGGAACACGATTCGCAGAAGTCTACAAAACCAGAACTCGACCCCTTTGCAGCGTCTAACACAGGCCTCATCCTGCAACCCTCCAAAAAGTCCCGTCCACAATTTCTTCCCTCTAAGATCGGGCCACTATCAGCCAGTCCTGCACGAACATCAAAGCCTTCTACTAAGCGACCAACCACACCCCCAACCACACCACCACGAGACGGACCACTCCGTCCACAATCGCCCACTAAGCTCAAATCACCGTCGAAACTCCTTTCACCCTCCAAACGTGCCCTCGAAGCACCCAAGTCTCCTCATCGCCAGTCTATGGATGCATTCTGGGATCATAACGTGATCAACGAATGGACCGACACATTTAGCCCTAAGAAGGCTCCTCTTGGATCTCCTCAACGTCGAAATCCGCTGTCAAGATTCAACCTTTATGCTGATGACGATGAGCTGTCTGATATTGGTGATTCGCAGCCTACCGTCAGCAGTCTGAACGAGTCTTCGGATTCGTTGCCGTCACCGTGTGAATCACCGTCAAAGTCTCGCTCGCCGAAGAAAATAGATGCATTGCAAGCTGAGAAACGAAGGATAAAAGACCTGAAAGCCGCCAAAGAGCTCTTCGACTCTGAAAAACATCAATTCGCCTTGGACCTGCTCAACGTGCTGGACACTTACATGACATCCTCCCGCATCTCAGAGCTCTCCGCCACCACAGGCGGAATAAAACTTATCTGGTCTAAAACCCTCCGCAGTACAGCCGGACGCGCAAACTGGAAGCGTACTGTTACAAAACCCTCTGGCTCACCTGTCAAAGGCAATCCCAATTCTGCTTCCATCACATCCCAACCCGGCGTGGTAGTACAGCACTTCGCTTCCATCGAACTCGCCGAGAAAATCATTGACCGAGAAGAACGGCTTGTGAATACCCTGGCGCACGAGTTCTGCCATCTCGCGAATTTCATGATCAGTAACATTCGAGACCAACCACACGGAGCGAGCTTTCAGATTTGGGGCAGGAAGGCCACGAGCTTCCTGCGTTCATCTGTCGCCACACAACTTGAAACCTATCGGCCTGCGTGGGCAGAATGCGAAGTAACTACTAAGCATTCCTATGTGGTTGAGCATAAATATCTATGGATTTGTGTAGGCAGAACCAAGGAACAAAGAAACATGGCGGAGAGGTTCCTGGAGTTGGATGAAGAAGAGGGATGTGGAGCGGAGTACGGAAGGCATAGTCGAAGTATTGACACAGACAAGCAGAGGTGTGGGCGATGTAAAGGGTACTTGGTCCAAGTAAGACCAACGCCTAGAACCGCTCCTGCAAGTCCTCGAAAGATGAGCCCCCGAAAGAAGAACTCCGAGACAAAGAGTAGTGGTATAAGAAACATAGAGCTCGAGAAGCTGATGGAGGCCATCGAGTTGAGTGACTAGGACGCAGTAGAGCACTGTAGGATTAATTTCGCCTCAGACTTGGACTTCTCGAGCAGCGATGTTATAGGGAAGGAACGGTCGAACAACGCGAGCTTGAAGCAGCAGGCAGCGCTAATGATAATTGCTGCATCGATCTCCTTCACCCAGTCGTTGCCCATAACCAGAACAACTGAGTTACTTTCTGCCTCTGCTCGTGTGACAATTAATTCCCATCACTTTCATTCTAGTTCGAAGTACCTTAACCTAGTACATCGATAACATTGTTTCATTTCTCCTTAGCAAGCACCAACTAGTCCTCCGCCAGTCAGAACATCGACTACGACTATTCTATCGCAATCACTGCTTACCGTTCTAAACGTTCCTCCTTCCTCGTTTACAGTTAACACCAGCGGCTACGTTAGCCGCCGAGTGATCGGATGACGGCGACACTCAGCACCGACCGCTCGCTCGGTACCTGGATATTGTTGTTGCATACATAGACTCGGCAGACATGGAATGCTCATGCGCGACCTTTGAACGGATATGCATGTTCCGGCAATCCCCCGGGGCCTTCTTGCGCTGGTGGGGAGGGCGGTTGAGTGTACTGCATGCATGTCTGAGGCTTCCTTGGGAGTTTCTGTTGCTTCAAGTGTAGGCCGGGTCAGGTGTTTGGTAGGAAAGATGGGGGTACTGAAGGACTTTGGGCTGCTGGCGCCGATGCTACTGCTGCTTATGGAGAGTTGGTGTGGTTTTGGAGTTGTGGGAGTGCTGGAATCGCGCTCCTGCTTGGTTGATGAGTGCTATCTAAGTGGTGTCCGGCAAATGAATGGCTGTGGTTGGGCGATCCTTGATATCCAGATTGGGTCATGTTGTGGGCTTTCCTTCGTTCATTTGATCCATTTCAGTCCGGATGTCCATTCATGCTTCTTTCTGCTGATGTTTCATGTCTCATATGACGTTCCCCCTGGGTCTGGTCGCGAGATTCTGATTTGTGGTCCAGTCAGACGAGTCTTTTGTCCTTCATGGGCATAATGCTAAAGGTCATTCTTTGAAATGTCTACGCTCACTCCTCGCCAAACAGCCCGAAGTTCTTCACATCAACCGTCTCCACAATCCTCCTCATAACTTCCTCTGCCCATTTCACTTCCTTCTCCCCTCCCTCGACATCATCTACGAACTCCTTTAATGGCACATCAACCCTGACACAGAAATCGACCCCATAATCCTTCATCCTCACAAGCAACTGCTGCGTCTTCGTCTCGTACTCCCTCTGCACTGGGTTGGACTGCCAAGTTACAGGCAATGCCGACTGGTGAGCGGCGCGTAGGTCGACCTCGGGAGTGATGATGGTTGCTGTGGTGTGGTAGGCGGGAAACTTGTTGAGAGAAGATTGTGTAATGGTAATGGCCATGGTTTTGAGGCTGGAAGAAGCGAGAGAGTCAGGTGGTTGGATTATGTCGATGAGATGATGGGTTGCTGCTGCTTCGTCCTGGGTGTGTGTGGACGCTGTAGTTGAGGTAGAGATTTGAGTTCCTGTGGTTGGGGTGGCAGTGGTGATGTGGTCGGAGGTTTGGTACTCATTGATCTCAAAGATGATGGAGGTGAGGGCGTTTTTGCGGAGGAAGACTTCTTGGTGGTCAGGGATCTGGCGGAGATTGGAAGCGTCGACAAGGTCTGTTGGAAGAGAGACGGTCATTGCACCGCCGTAGAGGTCGCAGGTTGTAGATGTGAGAGACATGGTGGAGACAGTCCAGTTGGGGATTTCGAAGGAGGGTTAACAATGCTAGATGGTGTGGATGAATCAGTGGTTTTATAGTGATCACTGCCTGGTGTGCCTGCCAGGCAGAAAAGGGTGGTGTTCGAAACTGTGGTCAAACAGATATACCATTGGCTCAGTATCAATGCTACAGGAAACAGTGGTATGATCATGAAGGACTAACTAAGATATTCTGAAGCGTTGGATTTGGACTAGCGATGTGTTCCGCGCGGGTGCCAGGAAGCGGCAAGCCCGCATCCCCATCGATATCCGTCATCATTTACCTTTTTGCATGGCTGGCTACAATGATCGCCCGTAGATTGCCTGGTGCAGCTCCTCCTTCGCGTTATTTCATTCTTTCCATTTCGTCGTAGAGTCTTTTCCAACGAAAATGCCGGGTCGAGAGCATTGCAGAACGCTGCCTTTGCAGCTCGGAAACTTCAGATGACTGAACAATGTCTTTCAGAAGGGGAAAGAAGACTCGTGGTTGAAAAAACAACAGCTACAACCTCCACAGAAGTTTGGCACGACGCGTCTGCCTGACGGCAAGAATGGACACATTGAGAGCTCGCAGCCCAGATCTGTTATGATGTTGGAAGCTTTGAATTGACGTCGGGATAACATGAAGTTGCTAGTACTCCGCTGATTGCGAGAAGCATCACCACTCCTTCACACTTATCATCAGCCATCCTGCGTGTCAGGAACCACCGCATTCCATCATTATCTCCTCTTCACTTGGACTTCGTCTCCATCTTCGACACAATACATATCCCAGTCAGACGCGCCGAACCGGTCATCTTTCAATGTTATCACGTGATAATCGTCATCGGCGTTCCTGGCATAGCAGATTCATGTTAGAAACAAGCATGTGGACAAAGAATCGGCCCGGATTGCGTCGTCATTCAACAATTCGTGAACTCGAGCTCTGTCAAGTTTTCAAGCGTACTTGTCCGAACTGACTATATCCGCAATTGCGGGATTGAGGCTTCGCATGCCTAGGGAGTCATATCTACCTGTAAGTCGTTCACCACGAAGCCGAGCTGATCATCCTGTTGAGCACCTTCGTTGAATTGTCGTTCGTCAGCTGGCTTTACAGCTGCCAGAAATGTCCTCATTAATGATGATGTGCAACTCGTGCAACTCGTATAGCATCATGCTCCTAGCATTGATCTTCACTATTTTCATCTGCCCCGCCGACGCTTTTGGTGCTGGTTATGTCGCTCGAGGTTCCAGCCAGCACGGGTCCAGATACCGCCATGGCGACATTCTCATGAGCGTTTATTTTCTCAAGCATGTCCACTTGACCTCCGTCCGACAAATATACTTTGGTAATTGGCTCAGAGACTTCAGCCAGTTGATTGACCGTAAGGCAATCGAAGTGGTACCGGAACCTATTCTCCGAGCAGTGGTAGCAATCTTCGCCTACATCCAGTTTGGGTACTCTACAAAGGAGTTTGAGGTCACGTCAGAGAGGCTCGGTTGCTACAGACCAGAAGAACATATCGACAATCCAAAAGGCTATGAAGGCGGGTCGTCGTCCGGCCCTCACAGACAGCTTAGGCTCCAGGTTCTGCCGGAAGAACTGGCTGTTCACAGCCAAACAGCCATGAAAAACTATATTGCCAACCAAGAATTTACCGGCATCAACGATACCAGCTTAGATTATATTGAGAAGCAACTCGTCGCAGCAATTGCCTGTGGGCGAGCACGCGATCCTGAAGCTTACACCCACCTTGGCGCCGCTCTTCATACACTCGAGGATTTTGTTGCACACTCAAATTGGCTGGAACTATGCATTCAGATGCTAGGGTCTCAGATGGGTGAAGGTATGCCTGAGGCCGCCGCCATGACGAACGTCTTTGCATTCACTGGAAAGGCGGCAAGAGTCAGGACCCAACGCGGACTAGTTGCTCCCTTGGTTACTGGCACATTTGGCGCGCTAGATCTATATCAAACATTGCTTGGTGAGGTTGACGACAAGATCTCCGCGATGAGCTTGCCAGGTTTGCAAATGCGCATGAAAGGTCCTCAAGATTCGGTTTCCATCACCTCAAAGGCCTTGCTGACCCTTCTGAGCGGCATCGGCGCCAATGACTTTGTAGACAACATCACGAGTATCACCAAATCAGCAACAACAAAACCCGCAGATTGGGGTAAGCTGAACGAAGCCCCAAATCTCCTCTGGGAACAATTACAGCCTATTTTCAGGGTTCGGGACAAGATCGTGCGATGGGTGTACGACCACTTGACGATTGACGCTGTGGCTAATGCAATTGCTGCCATTTCGATAGCCCTAGACAAGCTCGTATACGCAGTTATTGGTATCTTCCTGGGTCCTGTGTTGAAGGATGTCTCTAGGGCTTTATCGCGGCAAAGCGAAGAGCTCTTGATAAAAGACCAACAAATACGATTGCAAAAAGGTGAACAGAGCATCTTCGATGATAATTCTACTGCGACAGATCCAACACATTCGCAGCTCTGTAAAGATCATTACGATCACGACTTGAATGAAGTAGCAGGTAAGTGCCACTCCACTAGTTTACCCCTGACTTCCTTTTGGCTACGATGTTGCGCCTTAGCTCCGAGTCTTTTTCATTTGAAACCGTTCTCCATCCGAGCATCAGTCTGCTCTTCGCTAACAGGTCCGCAGGCCGTGTGGCGACAGTAATCACTACATTCACTATCAAAAAGATCGTTGACATCTGGCAACCAGGCTGTTCCACCGACGTCAAACCAACGCTTGCCTCCATCCTCGCCACTCTTCACCACCCTTTTAACTATTCTAAAGACTGCGAAATCCAAGCTCTCATGGTTGCAGAAGTCCTCAACTATTGCACAACGAAAGCCCAACAGTCTTCTTCAGCGTACTTAGAGTTTCTCCGACGCCTCGATCGCCCCTATATGGCCGCCAAACTCGGCGAAGAAGCCCAACAGATGGAGCACTCTCATGTCCCAGCCTTCACAGCCGCATATGCCTCCCCCAACACCGTTGGCGGCACGACAGCACACGATCTGACCACGATCGGAGTCACAGGCGCACATACCAGTTTCGTTGAGAGGATGAGTCGAAATATCGAGGAGGGCATCAAGTCGGGTGCTATAAAGGGTCTTACCATTGAAGATTTCCCTGGCATCAAAAAAGTCATGGAATCTGATCCATCGTCCGACACGCCGAGCCCGATTGACCAAGGGCTCACACGTATCCCCGGTACGAATCTACTGTCGGTTTTCGACAGCATTGACATGGGCGAGATAGTCGCTGCGTCTGGAATGGGGATCGTCTTAAAGGATGCAGTGATTCAGATGAGGCTGGGGGATACGGAAATGGTAGACCGAGAACAAAAGGCGGCGAGGGAGAGACTGGAAGATTTGCATGATCGACCTGTCAAGGAGATGTTAAGTCTACTTGATTTTGGAGCAAAGAAGAGTGATGAGAAGGAAAGAGAGCAGAAGGAGAGACCCACCGAAGAAAGTAAGACGAGGAGGATGATGGATAAGCTGAAGATTGGGAAGTCTTAGAGACGGTAGCAGAGTGGTCAGATGGATGGACAAGAGGACATATTTCAGGAGGAGGTCGACTAGTGTCTACCAATTTGAGTTGTCGGATGTGTAATCATATATGAGGGTATAGTTACGAAGTGAAGCCAGGAGCTACTACAGATATCAAAAGTTTAGGTGGGTTTACTGGCGGCTTCTCTTAACCAGCTTTTGCTTGATATATTTGAAATACAACATTGAAGTACAACAAACCTAACAGGCCTGAACCTGCCAACCTTCTTCCTGCTTTCATATTGCATCTTGTTCTGCCCCTACAGCTTTTGGGGCTTCAGGGATCTTAAACATCGATATTTACGAAGTCGCTTGTGTATGCAGCTCCGTGTCCATGAGCCTTCCAAGAACGTTGAGGCGTTTTGTTCATACCGAAAGTGTCTCTGCTGTGTTTTCCCTGAATGGTTCTAACAACATTGATAACAAGCCTCAACGCTCCGTTTCTAAACTGAACTGCCGTTGAGTGCTAGTGATACATACCACTTTGATAGCCCTACTTAGCTGTCAGTTGTGAGGAGTTTGCGCAGCAATAACGTGTCTGATAATGCCCGATTTAGCTTCTGGCCAGCTACTCCCTGTAGCGGTCACTTCCTAGCTATTGGGGCGCTATCAGTTAAATGCTCTCAGTAGATTCAGTCACTGGACGGCGAAGTAACGGCAGGCAGCAACATCACTTTGACATGTCATGAAGCGGCCCTAGCCTGCTGGAGTCTATGACTTTGCAGTCCGGCTTCTTGGTCCGCTCGGGAAAAGGGAGATGCTGTGCATCACTATCGGTCGTGGCCTGAACAGAATGCGATCATTTTAGAACACTACTAATGAAGGAACAGGGATTAAAGTCGGGGTTCTGCCATCGCGGTGGTGATATCGTGGTCAGCCCGACCCATTCCTGGGGAAGGCCTAGTGACACCGCAGCAGCAACCCCATATATAGTAGTTACTTAAGTGGTCAAAGAGGCTGGGTCATCCAGATGACACTAAGGGAACAAACTCGAGCCTTACCTGAGAATGAAATTTGAGGCACACTAGCTAGTGATTAAGCTGTCGTGCTCATAGCCTGGAGGTATCCCGGTAGTGCTGAGCAAATCACGCATTTTTAGCGTGTTCGGCTCCAAATGACCTCGATCAGGCATGATGGAGTTCGGTGTAACATTTCGGCTCGGACTTACGTTCAGGCTCGTCTTAATGACTCATGTATCATCGGCCTGCTTTGGATGCAGGTGTTGCCACGAGGCAAGAATTCTGTCGAAAACACACCACCATATTGGGTCTTGAGGGGTAATTGAGGTGATCCATCCAGTTGCAACGCTGTATGCTGTTGGAAGGCCTTAGGGTGAGCGCAAAAATTCCACGGAGTTAAGATTTGGTGACATCTGGCAACTTTGATCTTCTGCATCGAGGGCATATGAGTAGTCATCACCGAGACTCAAGTTGACCTTATCTTTTTGTATGGTTAACTCCGCGAAATTTTCGCGCCCACCCTATGCCTGAAATCCCTGCGCCAGGTGCCCCATTATAAGCTTTATGTAGCTCTTCGAGTGACTTGGCATGAGCTGCAGGGCTAATAGTGGAGGAGTTGAGCCAAGTCACATAGGCAAATTGGTTAAACTCTCGTACGAGAAGATTCGGACTGTAATCATAAATTCACAATAGAAACTCTGCTCCATTGACATAACTCCATCAAGCCTATCATTAGCTATTAATGTATATTAAGATAACCGAAGATAAAGTAGTGGTTAATAGTTAATACGCAGTAGTTCATTTTGCGAGTGATTCATCTCTCGAGTAGTGGGGCCACCTTGCTTAGATTCTGCTTACTTAATACCTATTCTGTTTTTCCGATTACTAGATAGAAGCAGTGTTGTGGGGCTCACGTCTCAGTCTGTCCGCCCTTTGAGTTTACAGCGTAAAGCTTGATAGATCTTCTAGATGATCTGATCATAAATTCCTCGAGTCTTCACCTATGTAAGCATATTCGTGCTATGGAGCCTTTCAAATCGTTCAAACCGCGCAAAGCGCACAGGAAATCTCGCAACGGCTGTAGAGCTTGCAGGTGCCGGAAGATCAAGGTAAGAATCAATGTAGCCAAAACTGCGGAACGACCTGACATATGGGAATCAAAGTGCGATGAGGCGAAACCAGTATGTCGAGCTTGTGTAGTCCGCAAAGAAGAATGCGAATACGGTCAAGTGACGCTGCGGCAGCAAAGTCAAGGCGATGACAAAACTTGTACTCGGAACACCGAACCAACGCGACTAGCCGTTGAGCAAACAATCCATGCACCAATGTCGCCCGCACTGACTCCGGTGTCTGGTTCACTGAGTGCCCACACAAGCACACCAGATTATCCCTTGACTAGTTACGGGCCTTCAAGCAAAAGCTTCGACATTGCTTATAGTGACCTATCCCTTTTCGACCATTACCTAAGACATACTTGCCACGCCTCAGGCTTCTCTAGTGGCTACGCGTATGCGCGAAGGATTGGACTGCCGATGCTCGCCTCCAAGAGCAAAGGAGTGCTCTGCTCAATACTTGCTTTTGGAGCCGCTTGTTTTTGTGTTGATCTTCTTCTTGGGCCCGACCCGACTGCCACCGTTGACCAGATTACACACCTAATCAAAACCGGTGACTATTACCACGGCAAAGCTCTCACCACTATTCAATCACTGTTAGGCGCCAAAACTCCTGAAGAACTTGACATTGCTCATGCCCATGCTGCCATGCTGATGGGCTACGCCCCTGCGAGGAGAAGAATATTCCGCCTACTTCAGCGGCAGCAACCAAGCCCTGCTCTAGTGGAGCAAGAGCCAAGTGCAGACGCCCCTTACAATTTAGACTGGGCATTTTTACTCCGAGGAGTCAAGTCTGTTGCTAAAGCTCGCGATGCCTGTCCGTTCCAGGAAAAGAGTGATGACGCACCAGTAGGTGTGTTAGGGTCGGATTTGCCTGATGCTGTTCTCTCAGCTTATGTGGCGCAATCTGTTGAGCTAGAGCGAGAACAGGTCAACCGCTTATCACCATGCACAAAATCCGACTCTATGCAAACAAATGCCATAAAGAGCGTAATATCTTCTTCAGTTTCCAAAGCCCTAGACACACTCTATGATCAGATCAATATTCTAGAGCTTAAACTCCGCTCCGAGCAGTACAATGACATCTGGTCGACGTCTTTGGCAGGAATAGAAACCCGTGCCCCGGTTTTGGGTTCATTAGTGGCCTGCTACTCTGCGGTCACAATGCTAGAAGCCACGGCCAACGGTATCTTTGGTACACTCCCATCCACTGAAACAAGGTCGCCCATCAGAACTCGTACACAAGGTGAAGCTACTGGTAGCCTCCTAAAGCAATGGTTCTCACCCAGAGAATCACATTGGCTCCACGATTTCGGCGCCACGCAAGCAGAATACAGAAATTCTGAACTTGTCACACGAGGCGTGTTTACATGGATTGGTCACCTCCCAAAGGAGTACTTTGATGTTATTATCACGCACTATCCTGAACGTTCAAGCAACGTCGAGCTGACAGTAGAGCAGCAGATCCATTGTCTCGCTTGGGACATCTACGCGCACTGGCTGGTCTTCACATTCTTGATGGAACACGAACTCTGGTGGTGGGCCGACATGGGACGGTCAGATATCGAGAAACTACGGGATACCCTACCCAAGTCAAATGAGAATGGATACAGTGTCGAGGTTGGCATACACAATTGGTGGCCTTGGCAAATGTGGTCGCTTGCCAAGGAGTTAGGCATCCGAAAGGATGAAGCAGGCCAAGGCGTAGAATCTTAGGCGTTAGGTTACAAGTTGTTTGACATATGACGAAGACTGGTTTCTATCCCATCACACCTCGCTGTTAAAACTCTGTTGTCCCTTGCCAATTCTACTGGCTGTTTGTGACGGTCTGACAGTGCAGCCCGACGTAGATTTATATCGTAGACATCAACCTTAGCCAGGCTCAGGCCAGAATAAAGCTTTGCGTCCGACGAAACATCGCCTGCACTAAGATCAGCAATTAGATTAGATTGAACATGCTTGCAAAATTTTCTACACTCTTTGAAAAGGTGGCGCTTGTGGTTATTTGCGTTTCCATATTGGCTCGCAAACGTATTCGGTAATCGTGCTCGCTCCCGGAGTCTTCCAAGCAAATGCGCAACCAATCGCCGGCGGCTGATCTCCACTAATGTTCGCCGGCTCTACGTCGGAGGATCGGCGACGAACAGAAAACACAATGAGTATTGAGAAATGCTCACCAACCTCGCAAAGATATTATGTAACATGTAAGAAAGGTTCAAAACTCGCCAATTAGTCCTGCTCCTCGCTCCTCGGACAATCTAAACTGCCAAGTCCTTCAGCAGCTGCTCACGATGACAAGTTATACTTTTCCCAAAAACACAGCCGAGATCAATTCAGGAACACCCGTATCCTTGCACGAATCAATTTGGTGAACACACCCAAGCTAACTATGACAAATGACGAAGTTGAGGAGCATGTATCTCACTCCACTTTCGGCACTCTCGTTAACCTAGTGGACTAGCAGTACGCTCACGGTCCTGGATGTCAATGCGATGGACAAGGCCAAGGTCTGGTGAGCGAGGCTATTACAGTGCCCAGCTCAGCTACTAGAGCACACAGGAGGACTTGCTTCTGCTCCGAAGTAGCAGTATAAAATACTGATGTTCCCAATACTTGTTAATCTACAATTTGACATCACCCTACTCAATACCATGGCCATCTACACTGCAACCAGCCTCCTGTTCCTTGGTGCCGCTTCGGCGGCAGCAATCGCGCGCTCTACCTACCCTCACGGTCTTTGCCATCAGTTCGATGTTGCCATCACAGCCGAGGCTCCTGGTGCTGTGTACGCCCTTCCTCAGGTCGTTGACGACATTACAACCGTTCAATGGGCGATACAGGCAGACACCTGGAGCTGGAAGGCGCGCCCTGACCACGGTATTGTGAAGAACATCACCATCGCTGGCACGTACAACATTCACGCACAACTCTGCGTTCCTACTGGTCCTGGTCGAAAGACGAACGTTCTGCAAATTGCAACCCATGGCGGTCACTACGACGGCCGTTATTGGGACTCGGAATATAAACCAGAGGAGCACTCCTATGTCTACGCATCTTTAGCCGCCGGCTACAGCATCCTAACCTACGACCGAATTGGCGCTGGCAAGTCCGATATCCCAGATGCATATAATGGCGTGCAAACAGGCGTCGAACTAGATATATTGCGGCAGCTCACCAAGAAGGCCCGTGAAGGTAGCCTCTTTCCCGCAAATAGCTGGTCTGATGCCGGTCTAGAAGTTTCGACAAAACCAGATAAGATCGTTCACGTTGGTCACAGCTTCGGCTCCGTCGTGACAACTGCATTCCTTGCCACGTACCCGGAGGAAACTGATGGTGGGATTATCACTGGGTTTGCACTTAACAAGTACTTTGGTGCTACAGGCTTTTCGTCCTGGTATGCACAGTATGCTGCGACTGCCGGCTGGAATCGAGGAAGTGGATATGTCGTCAACCAGAAATCTGGGATACAGGTGGTCTTCTTTGGAGGTGACCCAGCAACAGCTTTCACACAGGAACTGCTCGACTATGGCGACTCTATCAAGCAACCCGTTCCTGTGGGAGAGCTTGCATCAGGAGCACAAATTATTGGCCGCCCGGGCACAGGCTTGAAAGCACCTATACAGTTTGTGCTGCCGGAGTTTGACTTCTTCATCTGTGGCGGGGACTGTAAAGGTTTGACAGATGTTGCAACACTGAGGGAGACATGGCCAGCTGCGAGTGACCTTGAGCTGGTTATTCAGCCAAACACAGGTCATGCTCTGCCTTTCCATAACAACGCCACAGCCGGGTTTCAACTGTCATTCGATTTCCTGGCACGAAACGGCCTATAAAGGTGTACAGTGGCGATTGTCGATCGGTGGAGAAATGGTGAAGACAATCACAGAGGAAGTACTATATCATTTTACAACACCCATCGTTGACCTGGATACAACAAGACCTTTGGACTCTACAATAGAAGCTTTATATAGCTATTAATATCAATACTAACAGTTATGGTTTGTTATATGCACCAGTGTATTCTGTTGTTTAAATCCACGCTTTGATATTTTAAATGTTACAAGCTAAGGCTAGGACGGACAGCCTTGAGGTGTTCTGTCAGTTTTGCCATAGGGATAACAGAAGCAACATGAACAGATTCCAAACAAGTATATCACTAAGCGAACATTTCCCTTAGGATAGGAAACCGGTAGTTAACCCAAGTCATACCTGCACCCCTAACTTCATGATTACTATAGTCATCATCATCGATCCAGTCCAATTGCGCCCAAAACACTTCTATATAGGCTACACCATGTCCAGAACTCTCGCCCTGTGCTGTATTTTATGCCTTGCTACCCACAAACGCTACACCCAATCCTAGCCACTCTAAAGTCTAAGGACCGCAAGGAGGCTCGTAACGTTTAAAGGTAGGGCGTCAGGATGTGCGTGAATTGCTTAAACGATACACAGCATCAGACCCATCAGGGGCTCATGTTAGGCGCACATGCTCAACTGCCTTTGTCCGATGCCATCCGAGGGCTGGGCTTAGCGGGGGCGCTGAGTATTCATGACAGCTGCCTATGTATTTACACAGTTCACCTTTACGTATCAAGTTAGTAGCTTCAAGGAGGTATTAAAATGTCCCGTATCTTAGTAATTTTTCAATCGTAGAAATGCGTTGTAATGCTTTTGTTCGCGGCTGATTTGAGTTTCCCTATCACTCCTCACTCGCTCGTATGGGATTTTTGATTACAACGGTTTGCCGTGGTCTATTCAGCTATGAAAGTATATAGCAGCAAGCTCGTAGCCCACTTTAGGCTAATTGCCCTGAATGTACCATGTGCCACGCTCATGTACGTATTCTTTCCGTCTTTAGTTTCGTTGTTACCTTCGTACTAGCCTCGCGATACGCATCGTTCGCTTTCTGGAGCCCTCATACAAAAAACGCCCGTCAGAGACCTAAGACTGAAACGGATTTCATAAAACGCCGTCAAGTTTGTCATCGAGCGAAGGAAAGTTACGTTACACTAGTAAAACACTGCCGTCTTACAATCTCCAAGATCTGCTTTGTCGCCGTACGCCGATGATCATGCATTGCTCAAAACCTCCGTGTCGTGCACCTTGAATCGAGGGTTCTAGCCAGGTTTTCAGACCTTAACCTTGTTAAGTTATGGGATATCGAACTCTACTCGCTCCCTTCAACGTGCTAAAAGACATTCATGTACAAGCGAGGGCAATGCGGACTAAAGCGCCAAGATGGAGCTTTCATAATGGTGCCGCGTCTTGCAAAATAGGCTTCTCATCAATAATCATGTCGTTTCCAAACGTTGCATTGACTCCGAATGACAAACAATACTAAGTGCCTGATCTTCAGAAAGAGCACCGGATGTCTGTGCGTTGGAGATATCAGTCATGACGTTGTGCAACCCCGATCCACAAATACGGCCCTGGTCGACTAAAATGACGCTAGGCCGCAAATACGATCCTAGTCAACGAATACGGCCCTGGTCAGCGAATACGATCCCGGTCAGTATAGCAAATGTCGTTCCAGTTGCAGCACTGTCCAAAATTTCGAAATGATACTCAAAATAATTGTTTCCATCAAGCCTATCCCGTTTTTAGCAGCTCAGCAACATGAAAGGTCTAGTAATTGCGCGAGGATAAGCCTGAATACATTCCGCTTTGGAGTCAGTTTGACAGGGGTGTCACGCAACGACGACTCCATCTATTCCTCTTCAGACGATGGCTCTCATACTAGGTTCTACAGAATTTTTCGAAATTGAGCACAGTCCATATCAGCTAATCAGCTGACCAAGCAACCGTAACTTCGAGAGACGCATTAGGGGCGGAGCGCATGCCGAAACAGAGTTCAGATCCTGCATTGGGTATCGAGAATGAAGGTTTCATAGCTCTGAAGATGCATCAAGATAGCATGGAGTCTTTTCTTTTACCCGAGCTGAGTTGGTCTGACTTCCTTCAGGCGTCCGTGAGATGCCCTTGAGGATCCGTGAAATTGCAATCTGGCATTGACAAAACTGTAGGTGACTTCAGAGTAAAGACCAACTCCAGTGGGGTGTGTAAGCCAAGTTGTGAGAAGGCTAGTAGCATAGTCTGGGTCTTGCCACTTCTGTTTTCGAAAGAGGCTCGTCAAAGCTTTCTACGTCGATACATCTGCAAGCATCCTGCTTTGCGCCGAGGCCTGTCTCGACATCAACCACTCGTAACCCATGTCCCACCAGCAAAAGAACGGCGCGAAAGCCCCTTCACCCGTCCTGTGGTGGACTGCGTGTACTTTGGAACCTGCTCCCATGCCAAAGGGCATGATCTTGTCGTAACCCCATTGCAAATCCAGTCCTGAATGGATCTCGATCAACAGGTAGACGAATAGTGGGATGAATAGTGTACGCGTCAGTACATGTGAACCGATGATGTTGAGCGAGAAATTGGCAAGCAGAACCAAAGACAGTCTCTCAGTAATTGACAGGCGATTTGTGATCTGAGGATGAATCTCGGCGTGAGCATGGTGAGGTTCGTGAAGTCGAGCCAGTGGCTTGATGCGGTGGAACGCTACATGAATTAAGAAGAACAAGGTATCGTAGATGAAAAATGCCGCCAACAACTCCAATGCAAGCCGGCGTGAGGTCGGCGGGTCCGGAGGAAGGGCACGCTGTAGTTGTAGGGGAGAGTCCAGCCGAAAATTGTGTATGGTTGGTAAGAGAAAGGTAGGCTTGATAAAATCGGTTTGATCTGTATTGATTGGCGGGTAGCCACCACTCTCCCTGATATCTGCGACCGGTACTCCAGCGAACTTCTTGATCATCACGAAGTCCATTGCCAACAAAGGAGCTACATAGATGAACATTTCGGTCATTCGCTTCGAAGGTCGTCGCATCCGTGGAAGCTTTGGCTTGCTAGATTCGGACTCTCGAAGCGCGGAACCTCTTTTGTCGATCCGAAGATCTGGGTTCTTCTTGAGCTTGTCAATGTACAGTGTCTCCAGGATGATGTAGCATAGAACAGTCTCGAATGTTTCGAAGCCAGAGAAGCGGTAGAAAGATGATTGATAGAGAAATCCATAAGTGGCGGACAGTGATCGTTGCAAAAAATTGGGTGAGAGGATTGCAGCGGACAATATCGTGCCTAGTATCAGACGAGGCCAGAAAGCTGTGTATCGTTGCATCTCATCTGACATTATACCTGAAATGATGAACAGACACTGTTGTTGAAGTACCTAGTTGAGATGCAGGTCCAAGTCTAAATGTACTCGATAGGGGAGTTGAGTTTGATCCAGCAAAATCTATGACGAACTCTGTCATGGCCAGAAGCGGCAATCAAGACATCCAGCATACCACTTAGCTTTCAAAAGACAATCTTCAGGGCGGTGGAATACGAAAGCTACACCATTTCTACAGCGTACGGACGAGCACTTTGCAAAAGTTACGCTTGTGTAATGCTCTTCCAACAACTCACAACGGCATATTAGCAGGTTGGTGGCCTTCAAAATTTCGATCTCTCTAGGTGCCAAGACCGAGAGCGAGTCCGAGTACGAACACGAGAATTTTCTCTCTCGTCTCAATAATATTATCAAGAACAATTCAATGTATACTAGAACTGATGTTTTATCAGTGTGCGAGATTGTTTTATTCATCTTGACATTAATACCCTTATCACCGCCAGAGAACGCTGTAATATTCCAATAGCCACTCCGACGCCCATAATCCTTGCCCATACATTAATGTGCTGCGGCCAAACGAGCATGATAGTAAAGAGTAGACCACTTTCGAATCCTTCGACCAAAGCTGGCCGCATAGTGACGCTTGTCAATTCTAGATCGTTCTTCTGCGCAGCCACAGCGGCGCTGTAGAATAGTATGAAATTGTTCACATGGAACGTTGCTTCCAATAGGGCAATGGTCACCCAGTCAACTTGGTGAGGAACATCATCCTGCCCATATGCAATAGCGATCGGCAGTATGCTGTACACAATGAAATCGGACAACAAGTCTAGGAAACCGCCAAGTTCTGAAGCGACTTTTCGATGTCGTGCCAAAGAGCCATCAACGCAATCAAGAAAGCGATTAACTGCCCAGAAACCGATCGCAAGCATGCTAGAAGACGGAGCTGTCGACATGAAGCAGGCATATATACCTGCAAGGAAAGCAGCTGCTGTTATGTGCATCGGGCTTATCCATCTGGGAATGCATTGAGTAACAGGGTCCACCATCAAGTCTTTCCATTGTCGTAGTGCAATGTCGAACATCCTTTACAGGTTGCCACTATGTCTCAGAGGTACACCGTTCTCTTTTGCCTTCGCGTTGAGCAACGACAGAAATGCCGAGTGATCTTTAGATACACCAGCTAGGTCTTGTGCTGTGAGAAGGAGTTGTAATGGACCATCTGCCTTCTGTCCCAGTACTAGCGGATAACTCAGCTCCTTGGTCTTCACAAAATCTCGAAGCTATATCCGTATCAGTATATGATTGCAAATCTAAGAAGGAATCTGATCGTGAACTCAATGATCATTACCTACCTCTGTGGTCAATTCGTCTATGTGACGCTGTTCAACGGTAGCTGGGATTTTTGATTTCGTCAATTTCCACTCTTCAGACTCTTGAAGTTTCAGACCACCATGTGTTAGGTCACAAGCAGCACAAGGACTATCATCTGCTGGCGCGCATATTTTTCTGTAACTGTATGAGAGCTTCCCTAGGAGGCTGGCTTTCGCGTTGTATAGCACGAAGATGCGTGTATCGGTTGGAGTATCAGACATTTCGAGTTGCGTAGATGATCTCGTCAGACTGGCTTAGCATTGTGTCATTAGGAAGAGGATTGCCCCGTTATATGGTAGGAGAGACAGGCTAGTAGTCGTCATCATCTAGTACCGATTTGTCATTACGCTAAAGCTAGAGTGCGCTCCGTCTTGCCGAAACCGAAACCGAACACGATGGCACGACGAACGATAACGCGCTTGCATTGTGCAGATTAGCACATTAAGCTGCATACATGGCGTCCTTTCTAGCCCAGACCTTTTGCTCTTGGCTCTAGGGCAAGTCTTGTCGATGTTCAGAGATTGGGGAAGCAATGGAGAACCAAATACTTCACAGTGCCGCACCTTTTCTGCTGCCAGTATGACCGACTTCTAGTCCAGTTTCACGGCATTCCTAACAACAAAGCATTTCACAATGGCAAATTCACAATCAGGAAAAGAGCAGGCCATTAAGATCTCTGGCGCTCATACCGAAGATCGCCAGGACGTTCCCCAAGAGGCACGAAACGCACAAGGATTCGTGCACAATCTTCACATCGCCGTTTGCATCTTCTTACTTTTTCTGACGTTCTTCATTGCTCAATTCGACAAATTCATCCTGAGTTACTTTCAAGATGAGGTTAAAAAGTCGTTGAACCTATCGAGCATCGATTACGGCGTCCTCTCGGGCTACGCAACCAGTATCGTCTTCGCATTATGTGCTCTGCCAACTGCCTTCATAGCAGATTTCACGGACAAAAGGGTCTGGGTTCTGACAATCGCAGCGCTATGGTGGAGCTTGTGCGTGGTTTTTCAGGGGTTGAGTCACAACTTCTGGCAGATTCTGTTGGCCCGAATTGGAATGGGTATTGGACAAGCTCCAGTGGAGGCTTTGAGTATCAGCCTGATAAGTGATATGGTGAGCCTGAGATGGCTCTTTCTTTGCGAGAGGTAAGGTCGTCCCGTGCTTTAATTCAAATGCTCACCAAAAGCCTCACAAATTACCTCATGTTCTGGCTCATTCAGGCTCTCTCGCTTATACTCAGCCTTCGCACACTGTTCATACTCGCCCTGTACTCATCCAGACTAACGACGTGTGCACAGCTTATTGTATGTCGCCGTTTATGTCGGCGAAGCAGTTAGCGGTCAGATTGCAACAGCCTTTAACAAGACATCAACGCCATGGAACGTGGCAATGAGGGCGATAGGAATCACCGGTATCGTACTAGCCGTCATAACTCGACTCATACTTCATGAACCTCGGCGACGCTGTGCCATTATGTACGAGAGCGAGACCGCAGATCCCGTAACCTTCGAGTCAAGCCCCAGAACATCGTCAAAGTTGGCACTCGCACGACGACAGCTGAAGGCTACCATCTCGCAAGTGGTAAGGATGAGGTCCTTCTGGGTTCTGACTCTTTCATCTGGAGCACGACAATTTTCGGGCAATGTCTTTGGGTGGTACATGCCATCATATCTGACATCAATATATCCCGAACAGACGGAGCTCCTTTCAAATTATGGTATTATTGTCGGCGTCGTCGGCAGCGTTGCAGTCGTCGTCGGCGGGTTGATCTGTTCAGTATCTGGCAGATCGCGAACATCTGTGGGACTTCTTCTGACAGCAGTTGGAGGAATGGTTTCTGCTGGATTCGTCATCGTGATGGTGTTTTCCCTGAAGTTGGCTGGTGGGAATCAGTCACAGGGCACAACCATATTGTACGGTAGCATGAGCTCAGCATACATCACTGCTGAGCTTTGGCTCGGCGCTTATGCAAGCATCTTGAGTTTGATCCTGCCACCACGGACGAAGACGTTCGGGTTGGCGATATATACAAGCAGCATCACCTTGATATACTCGAGCGCCCCAGAGATGATTGGATTGTCTCTAAGGCACTACGTCGTCGGGAGTGAGGCCTACATTATCCAGACACGCAAGATTCTAGCGGTCCTTATTCCTGTAGGATATTGGGTTGGAGCAGCGGGATTCTTGTTTGCCATCAACAAGGTCAAAGCAGACCTCGCAGGCAATTTGGTGCCAATTGGTATGATTACCTGGCGAAGAAAATTCGCTTTCATAGCTTTTATTGTGGTCCTAGGGTGTCTAACTGTTTCGCTCTTCGTCGTGAGCTTGACGATAAGGGGTCTTCAATAGAATCGAATGCAATTTTTAACTTGTGTTGACAGCATATCAACACAACACCTTGTTGCACGTATTCAACTGCTAGTGTAACAACTATCTTGTATTGACCTGCTCCTTCATTTCTTGCTCGTGTTCCTGTTATACTTCTTGTTTCCGCTCATGCTCGATTCGTTTGCTCAGTGCTGTCTTCAACACGCAATGCGTATGCTCTTATACGTTTTTGGACATCATAAACCCATTAAAACATTGCCTTGAAGACTTCACTGGAGAAGTTGTCGGGACGTTGTGACACAGCTATGAGTCCATCAACTGTTCTTCTTGTTCACAGACGTCCCAGTGAGATATCTCTTCACGAAGTTGGAAACACCCATTACGAACCAGGCTGTGTTGACAAAAGCCATCGCCCCCACCCCAAACTGGCAATGCCACTTCAACTTCACAAACGCTTCGAAAGCGTTCCTCCCCTTCTGTGCGCCAAATGCGTGAAGAATATAGTATATGAGGTACACACGGCACAGTCCATAGATCTTCAGATACACTGCTGTAGTAATCATAATCGCCCTTCTCGCATCCGGCTTGAAGTTGACCAAGAACCACCTTAACGTCCCACACGGCGAGCTAGCATTCATAAGCATCATCATGATAATAATCAGCACCCCTTTCTCCCTGCCCTGTGCGGTATATACCTGCAAAACCACTAGCGCAGCGCTCAGTCCCGCATGATGATATGCGAGATGCTTGATATTGAGCCCTTTCGTGCTCCCACCGGCACGTCGATGGAGCTTCGAAGCATAGAACAGAATGACAGAGTCTTGGAGCAGATACGCTGTTTCGAGCGCTATAACGGAATTTGCGAACTCGGAACGGGTGGTGATGATGGGAAGGTCGCGATCAGGTATCTCGTTGTCGCTTACCCGTGAGGAAAGAAGATTGCGAACATCGCTTTGTCGTAGACATGCTAGCGAGGCGATTGTCATGAATGTGCAATGGAAAATTGAAATTGCTTCGCGGCTTTGCGCAAAGCGGGCTGGAGTGGCGTTTTTGGGTAGAGAGATATAGAAGGCTAGAGGGTAGATGGCGGAGCCAGCGGCGAGCGTCCATTGTGCTGGTGTCAACAGCGTCGACATGGTTACGCTGAAGAGTTCCCACGGTGCTTTATTTCCTCCGCATCCGCTCGAACTCTGTTGTCTCATAAAGATGTCGGAATTGTAAAGCTAGTTTCGACTGACTGGCGAGCCATTGTCATCATCGAAGTAGTGAATGTTTCATGAAATACAAATAGATTAAAGTGATTGTGTTAGAGCGGGATTCGCAGGTCACGTGTATTTTTATTGGGTACAAGGGAATGGAAATTATCTTGATTTCCAGCTTTTTCGCTCTCACTGTTTTGAAAGGTAAATACATATCTGGCAGCTTCGTAAGCTCGTCACAGTCCAGACTAAGTAATTCATGGTGAGGATCAGGCCGTTGATAGGCAGACAGAAAGTGCTGTCTTAATCCTTCTTAACCATAATATCCCTATTACTTTCTCCTTCGTTATTTGTACGATATAAGAAAGGCGTGTTCTTAACAATCTCATAAGGGTCCTTATCTATTAGTTACTCTATGCTTGCTAATCATGTTTTCAATGCCTAAACGTCCGTGTGTATCTAAAACATTGTAAGGCGTACCTCTGCAGGATTAGGAAATGCCAGGACGTAATAGATACCGCCAAAAGGATATACAACATTAGAACCATGAGGGACTAATGTTGGGCGCACATGCTTATCTGCCTTTATCTGATGCCAGCCAAAGGCCGGACTTAGTGGGGCAGCTCTGTATTTATAAAATCAACCTTCCATATCTTTCGTAACGCGGCCATAACATGGTTGTGGTTCGTAATATAAAATCATAAGTGCTGTAATTATCTAACAGTGTGTCTCTGTCATCGTTGGACTCAGACAAGACAATGACTGCCATCACGTTCCACTTGAAGTCCTGCATCGAGGACTCGAATGAACTCTCTATCCTAGAACGTCTTGATTTTTTCATTATGTTCTTTAGGTTAAGCGCGGGTTGCCTCTATATTACAACGTTACCGCTGAGTACGAGGTTAGCATTAAATTTCTCGCCAACAATAGACAGCTAAGCACTGTAGAAAAGATAATTTTCAGCAGAATCTGCAGCCGGGTCTCGATAGGAGGCTCACGTGGACCACTTCTAAAAATCATGTGACACCTTTCGGGGGAGACGCAGCTTGTGTGAAATCTGACAAGTAAATATATTACTGAACTAGCTAGAAGTGAGCGAATGCTCAGGCCGCTATAAGTAGTCGAGATTGCCAGGTACCGCGTAATACAGTTAGGCCCATGAATATTGGTTAGGTGCATTAATGTGAGTACGGTGGCTGAACATAATTGTCACCCCTGACCGAAATCTTACCGTATTGAAAATCTTACAAGGTTAGGAAACTCTTTGACATACCATTAACAAGGGTAGTAGATACTAGCCAAAAAGGAGGGTTAAATAACCAAATTCAGGCCCCCGACTGTGTTACACTTGTGGCCGAAGGTGGGTTGCGTCATCAATTTGTATGAATGTGGACTCGAGTTAGCTGCCGTACACCGATTCGTCCATAAAATTGTGTGAATCATGTCACTATGTGATATGCAAGAATCTTCTTTAGCATTACCTGGAAAACCGCTTATGCACACGCTGCTGCCTTTCGGAACAACCGGAATTCTCACGGACCTTCTCGCTATCGATTGTTGGCCGTCATGTTCACCACGCTCAACCAGAGTCTGGCTTTTCATCAGTCTCCTGAAGCCTTCATATCAAGTAGACTCCAGGAGCTATCTGCGAAGAAATCTGGCTCATTTCTGTCCACGATTGGGGAAGCGAGCATCACTGAAGCATCAATACTGAATCGCCAGGTGCATATTGTATCATCATATCGAATATGCAGAGACATATTGAAGGCAGATGACCTTCAAACTTTGGAGTCGATCACTTCGCCCTCCTCGAATGTGCTAGGGTCCAACATCTTCTCTATTGGACCTGCTTATCGCCAATTGATGAAGGACTGGTTCGGAGAACAGAACATTCTCTTGGAGGACGCTCAAGTTCACACCCAGCACAAGGAAGCATGGAAGAGACAGACAGCATCATTACCAGCTGATCTCGAGCCTCAAATCCGGCGGATTGCCCGAGAATTTATTACAAGCACATTCTTGCCAGGTAAGAAGATTGATCTGTACGAGACCTTGAAGACTCTTGCCTGGAGATTGCTCTTAAGTGCTTTTCTGGCATTGGATGCTGATGAAAATAACGACATTTTCGAAAAGGTAGAACAGGCGCAAGAGGAACTGCTGCGAGGCCAATTTTCACTCTTTCCAGTTTCTATCAACGCCTTATTTTTCCAGTCAGCACGGAGTAGAGGTCTACGAGCCAGGCAATTACTCCAACAAATCCTCTCGAAACACATCCAGATGCAAAATCCGGCACGGTGTCCTCTTCTGCGACGGACAGAAGTTGACAGAGACGACATAGCGAACCATTGCCTCCTCTTCACAAGTTCTATTGCAAACAAAGCCTTAAGCTCTTTGTTAACGGCGACTATGATGAACATATTCTTAATGCCTAACCAAAACCTAGCAGCACTACTGGCAACGCAGCCTGAAGAAACTCGTGCCGTGACTTTGAGGAGTATTCTACTCGAGACCGAAAGGCTGAGCCCCCCTGTTGTGGGCGTTATGCGCAGAGTGGAGGAAGACATAGTTCTGAAAGACGGTACTGCCGGTAAAGGACACATGGTGTCCAACGGGCATGATGTCTGGCTGTACTTCGTAGGCGCGGCCCGCGACGAGAGCGTGTTCAAAGATGCTCAGAAATTTCATTTCGACAGATTCATGAGCGATGCCACTCCTCATGGATTTGCCTTTGCTGCCGGTCGAAAGACATGTCTGGGTAATGACACTGTACGCATGATGGTGTTCGTCGTAGCAGAGGAGATGCTGAAAGCCAACATTGAACTTCGTGGAGAGCCTCAAAGCGAGGGCGTACAAGTATGGCTTGGGTGGAAGGCAACAACAGGGCCACAAGCAATCGCGAAGGACTTGAAGCAACTACCTTGCCAGCGTCCTCGACTGCCAGTATGGGTAGAGGTATCAGAGACAAGGTGATTATTACAAAAATCCTCTCCACTGTGCTGAGTGTGGTAGATCCAGTAGCAATAAACATACCGAATAGCAGGTGAAAAACACAGATAGATCGTGTCTGATGTCACCTCTTATGGTAGATATCCAGGAGAGGAAAGAGCACATACTCTCATGTAGACCTGGTTAACATGATAAGAGTTGCTCACACTGCATCAGAAACATGCTATGTATCGACAAGAGCTTATGCTGCGCTTGATAAGGTAGACGTACTGGATATAGTGACGGTCTACGGAATCGAGAACAATACGCAATTCGACACATAGAGCAATCGGGCTAAGGCTGCGTGTGCTCGATGTTTCAGGTGCACAACAAGAGAGGGTGAAGATAGGACATTGAGAGGCTGATGTCGCATGAAAGGGGACGCGGGTGGGCGTATCAAGAAGAGCGACCACAAGACAATGAGAGAGAGTACCAGTTTCATCACCACCACCCTGGCCACCAATATCTATCCATCTCAATTGCTGTAAATCATCCGTACACTCCGTTGAGCAAACAAGGTATGACTTTACTCCACATTAGGATTGTTTACGTGATGGACGAAACGGAAGCATTGGAAGTTCAAGTACACCAGGCTAATTTCCCTTACAGTGTCCAACCCGACAATGCTCAGCGCGTACAGCTTGATCAGTCGCAGCACCTGATCAGCTTTTTGGCATGCATCGACTGGTGCAGTTCTTGACTAGGAAGTGGCTCGAGCTTCACGAAGAGCTAGTTCGTTGGCAGAACAGATACATCAGTATTCTCGGTACAGCATTCTCTACCGGACACCATGCGAACTAGTCAACGCGCGAGGCATTGTTCCCGTATGTCGAGGCCATGATACTATATAGTATAGCGAGCGACAATGACCTAGGAAAGCGCGCAACTGCTCTGTATTATGGAGCGTGGTATGAAGGGAGTACGGCCTGTAGCTTAAGGAAGTTGGAGCTAAATGATGCATTATGTCCTTTCTCAGCTGCATCAACGCTTGGTGTTAGGCATCTGGCTGCTATTGGTATTAGCAATCAGCAGATGGGACCTCCTATTCGACGCTGTTCGTCCGATTTTTTTCAAACGAGTTCATAGGTGCGAAAACGAGGAGCAAGTCATAACTGTCAAGCGTGCTGAGATGAGGTACAAGGTCGAGGAAACGAAGACAGTCGAGTCAACTGATCACGAACGGGTTGCAGCCAATGGTGCTGCACAGCCGCCAACAACGACGATGCAACACCTTCCGTGCCTGGTGGTCCTAGAACTCAAACAATCTACGCCTAACGCATTTCTGCGAGTGTCAAAAGCATTCGGGAGCGGACAGTGTATTCCCAGCAGGAGGTAAGTAGTAAGTAGATTTTACTTCCCATGGCGGACATGTCACAAGCTTAACAAACCTCCGAAGAATCAACCAAGTAAACACGAATAACCTCACTACCCTACTCAACAATCATCTAAACAGCACATAGCAATGAACACTCACTCTCTACCCAAACAATGCTTTCGCGCACGGATGAGGTTATTTACAGCCAAATAACATCCGAGGTCCGCCGGAATCCCGGATGTTGATCCCGACCGCCCCAGAGCATCATCATCATCGTCACCCCCGACCCAAGCCAGACATCACATCATCCCAAGCTCCATACCCCGCATGGTAACTAACTTTACTGTAATATACCTTGGAACAGCCCAGCCCAGCCATTAACACAGACTCGCGTGCCATCAACACCTTCCCTCTCTCACGTGTATATAACAACCCTCTTGCCACAACCAACACAAACCAAACCAACTCTACACCCAGATCCATTGACTCTCAACTAGCTAGCCAGCTATCAGACCACCATCCACAATGGACGACCGAGACACCAAGCCCGACTCCAAATCGCCATCGGGCGCCGACCCGCACAACTCGTACGGCCTCGTGCCGCAGGACGGGTCTCAAGGTTCGAAGTCCCAGCCCTCAGAGACAAAGGCTCAATCTCTGTCACCGTCGGGCGCTGAGCCGCATGACTCGTATGGACTTGCGCCGGACTCGTCGACGGAAAAGAAATCGAGTGGCTCGAAAACGGAGGCGATTGCTGATGATCCGACTTACAATCAGCCTACGAAGGCGTCGAGCGGCGATAAAGCCGCGGGAGCGAAGGATTCGCCTGCTAATAGCAGATCAAAGCTCTAGGAGGTTTAACGGGCTAGCTGGCTGGCTGATTTGGTGCGCTGAGGGGCACTTCGGGATCAATGTCATTCTTGCATTAGTAAGGCTCAATGTTAGCAACGGCTGTGCAAAGGGGAAATGTCTTCATAGCAACGGATATCATTTGATCACGGAAAGGTCCGAGCCAGATCAATGTAAGCTCATACTAGTGCGTCTCTAGTCTTCACCATTGTTGCAGCTGTTAGGCAGCATTGGTGGACAAGTTGCGCACCCTCTATGGTGTTCTTCAGTTCTACCATGTTCGCTCAATACACAATCGTTTCGGTATCATACAGCTTCTCCTATTCCAAGCTCGTACAATTGCATCCTACATTGTGAAGCGTATGCGAATCATGCCGACCAGCCAGTAGCCAATGACTCGAATGGTGTATGGTCGATCAGTTCATAGCATGTTGTGCGTGGCACTTTGCGTTACCGGTCGTCAGCACCCGTTCGGCCTAGTATGTGAAGCTCAAAAGCTCATATACTAAACTGAATTCCGGTGCTGTTACCTATCGATATCGCAATTCTTGCTCAACTCCAAGTCTCCTTTAGTAGCGCGTCCAATAGGATATTGGTTTCAGGTTCAAGCCGAACCAATACCACCAGTGTAATGATCCGAGTCATAGATGCCAAAGAACTGCTCAACCCCGTTAGGGCCAGGCTGCTTATAGCCCGCATTATAGGCTTGAAACATGAACACATTCCCCGGCATTCCACTAAACGTCTTCATGATACTGTTCATAGCAGCTTTCTGATTCTCAACAGAAGGACACGCCTGACCATTACAAGAACCTTGGTAGGGCCAACCAGTTTCAGTGATGACAACGTTCTTGCCACCGTTGGCCGCTTTGACAGCGTTGTATGCGTTCATAACAAAGTTGCCAGCATTAGCTGCGGCTGAGTTGGGGTCGAAGTAGGCATGGGCGTTTGCTGCGCAGTAATCTGACGTAGAGCACACGGTTGGGTTGTTCTGCATCACATTGAAAGTATCAATGGTGACTACATTTCCAGTGTAACCTGCTGCTTGTAGCTGGCCACGGCCTTGGTTGACGGCACCTGCGACTGCATCGGCGGAAGCTCCTCCGCCATTAACGAGCTCGTTTCCGATATAGACTGTGTGCACCACATTCCACTGGCCGTTCACCATGCTTATAAGCTTGCCGAGATCGCCCTGAACGTTGCTGATCTGGTTGATACCAATCAGAAGTTGAACACCGTTTTGATTGGCGGCAACTATAAAATCCCCAATGGGGCAACCAATGTCATAGAGATGGATGATACCATAGCCTTGACTCTTGAGAAATCCAAACTCCGAGCTGGCCGTAGCTTGAGACTTGCATTGTGTTGAGCTGTCTATCATATCGTAGCATATTCCCATCCCAGCAGGAGCCGCTCCAGAGGCCTTGGAACCGCCTCCAGCGGTGGTTGATTGTGCAGCAGGAGAACTGGATGGTACAGGCTTAGATGTTGCAACTGGAGGCTGACTAGAGATTGGTGGTTGTGATGTGGGAGCCTCGGATGGGAAAGCGGCAGTGTTCGGTCTTCCCATAACTGCTAGATCAGCAGGATTGGCACTTAGCTCTGGAGAACTCGATATTGATGCAGGAGGTGGAACCGAAGTTCTCTCGGCGGGTGTTGATGTCGTAGTAGCATCAAGAGGAGTGTTAACCTCGGTGCTGACAACTTTGCCCTCCGTATCAACCCAGACTATGGTTTGGTAGAACGTTGTGGTTATCGTCTCAGTGACGTCGCGTCGTACATTGTGGAATTTCTGATGTGCAACTAGAGGTATATCAGCGAATCACTTCATCTCAATGGAGCAGGATACTTACCGTCGCGACCGGGAATGGCGCCAGCCAGTCCAACCGAAGCCAGACCAGCTGCGACGATGAGAGTTAAAGCCTTCATCGCCACGTCTATTCTTGTTGTGGTGTAGGTTTATGTATTCAGTTGTGTCTTAACCGTCGTGAATGAGTGACTATCTTTGTAATGAGCGACAGCTATAGCAGCATAACGAGGTCAGCAAACAAGCGACAGGAAGCGAATAAGACGACTGCAAGCATCGGTCTACCACATGGGAACAAAGGAGTCGTTCGTCACCATGAACAGGGAGCAGTTCGAGGAAGAAGGAGGGACGGATTTGGCACAAAGGCAGGATCACAATGTCGTGCTTTGTTGACAGATGTGGCTGCTGGGTACAAGGCCGGTGAAGGGATTTGCTTGTGTGTGGAATGTGGATCTGTGCATACGTGCTTCACAATGTATCTTGTGCCAAAGCTTGTACCTTTTGACTGAGTGTGTGCGTGCAAGCCAAAGCGTGCAGCCAGGTAAGTTTGCGGGTCGTGTATGATTTGATGTAGAGAGCTGAAGGTGCCGTCGAGGTTAGTTATATCTATCTCCCAGGCCGTCCAGCGGCTATTGCAGGGCGAGCAGTGACAAGATGGACGTGTAAGGAGAGTGAAGGCTGCGGTCGGCTTCGCGAGGCAATATCAGCAACAATACAAACAGTGAAAGTGGAAAAAGATGGACGACTTGATGCAATATCTGTTATTAGGGGATCTAGGAGCAAATGAGAGGCCTCTACATCAGCACCAAAGCCCTAACAAAGAGCGTTGCCAAGCTCGAGCTGGTTTGAGAACAAACAGAGGTAATGCGTCGGACAGAGGTAGAAAGTCATAGTGAAACCGGGATAGCCGCTTATGAAATGAAGGAGCAGGTTAGGAAGGCGGCCACGTCTCGAAAATGCAGTTACCTTCCGACATCATGTGTAAAATCAGGTGCAATCTGGTCCTTGAGAGTAAGTTGACAACAAGTCCGGTAATATGTGCTAATGGGACTGTCTTTGCTTGCATGTTGCATGATATTGCGGTGGTGAACAGGAATACTTCAGCAAGGTGGCAGGGGATTGTTTCCATCCGATCAGGAAGACAGGCACAATAGCCGTCAATCTGTAGGGAAGAGGGATCGAGAAACAAAGCCACATTATCACGGTATCACATCCAAACCTGCAATGGTCTGAACTCAGCAATAATGAGATTGTTCAAGAGCTTGGCAGGTGAAGATGATGGAGAAGCCACCAGGAAAGGCTCAACTGCGGACTTGGCGGTTCCGGTCTGAATCAGCCGGGGCGCTCGTCTCATCCAATTATTGCCGCCAACCGCTTTCATGACAGCGATAAGCAGAAGCTGTGGCACATTGAGCATGCGAATTCTCGGGCAAAGTCGAGTGCAGCAGCTGAGGTATGGTCATCGTATTAACATTATGTACCACATCTATCATATCCCATGGGTCAAGTGCGCCATCGCAGTCCGAGCAAAAATGCTGTTCGTTCTGCATTTGTTGATACATGAATTGATTGTACACAACCTCATCTTTTTCTCGTCATGATCTTCGTGATAGCATGGCGTATCGTGGTGCCGGCCTTCTCAACTTCTTTCCTTGACAACCCATTCGTCATGCAGACTTTGACAGCCGGTCGATGGGCATAGATGTCGGTCTTTGATCCCGAAGGCGCAGCAGATAAAGTCTTGATTCGTGTAATGAGGACTCCTTGGGTTAGGCACTGCACATTGTTAGCACTCGTCTACGTCCTCTTCTCCGATCTGACTTACCTCGTCCACAATCTCCTGCAGCAGACCCAGCTGATCGGCCACAGTCAATCTTCTCGAGCTCACGACCTCCTGTTTAAAGACCAAGATCATGATCGGGTTTTCTGGCGCACTCGTGCAAACCATCCAATCACTTCTCGGGTCGAGCTGTTGCCACATGATCTTGATGTTTTCTCTTAGACTCGCAATGATATCCGGCTGCGTCTGCAACATGGTTAATGTCTCGCTCGCCGTCACAGCACTCATGGCCGGCAGAGCAGCCGAAAAAGTATAAGCCGCTGCAGACAATCTTTGATGCTCAACCACTTCATCACTCCCTGCACAGAAGCCACCAGCTGCACTCAGCGGCCCCGCCATACTCCCTAGAATCATATCCACCTCGGCTGCATCGACATGCTGATGCTCCGTCACACCTCGCCCTGTGCGGCCTAGAACTCCAAAACTCCACGTCTCGTCCAAAATCAAGCGAAACTTGTACTTCAATTTCAACTCAATCACCTTGGGCAAATCCACCACGTCGCCCGTGTTCTCAAACAAACCCTCAGTAACAATAAATCTCCTCGTCAATATTCCTTTGTCCCTCTGCTCCTTGTCCAACTTCGCAAGCACCCTCTCCAAGTCTGCATAATCCCTATGGTCAAACCACCTCACGGTACTCCTCGAAATCTGTAGCCCCTTCCGTATGCTGTAGTTCACCGCCTTATCTGCCACGATGATATCCCCTCTCTTGCTAAACGCCGGGATGACGGAGCTCGCCGTGCTGAACGCCTGCGCATAGATGATGCACGCCGTCGTGCCCAAGAAGGCAGCAATATCAGCCTCAATCTTCATGTGCACATCCTGCGTTCCGTAGAAGCCCGGCGGACCACAAGGCCCGACGCCGTATGTGCGTAGAGTTTGGATCGCTCGCTCCTTTAACTGCTCATTACTGACCAGGTTGTAAAAATTGTAACTCGCCAAATTCGTAACCACCTTGCCATTGGCGAGCCGGCTCTTCGGTCCCGTAGGCCCAACGATAATCGCTCTCTTCTCTAGATCCGCATCCTCAAACGCGGTCGTCTGCGCAACGAGAGGTTCTGGCGTCCACTCATCGACCAGGTCGTCAATCTCCTCTTCGGACAACTTCACTTTCCCCGGTTTCGTGCTGTATTCTCGCGCCAGGAGGTATCGGATCGCGAAAATGACAAGGAGGAGTTCGACCACGCTGCGGATGGGGTCATTTTGGTAGGAGGAGCGGATGTAGCGTAGAAGAATGGCTGAGCCAGGGATCTTGTGGAACTGTTCGGAGACGGTGTGTAGGAGGTTGAGCGTGTGCGTTGAAAGGAGGTCGGCCGCTGCAGTGAAGTTGGACGAGGATGCCATGCTGATGTGTTGACTTTTGTCAGAGCGCAGTCGGCGGACAAGTACGACAAAGGAACAGATTCCGGGGTTGAAGGGAAAAGATCAAGATGTACGGACAGTCGGAGGAAGCAATACCAGACTTCCTACTCTTTACTCGACGAGCGCATCTGTCGGATCATGCAAGATGACCTAAGTTCCAGGAGACCCTTTTGTCACGTGCCAGGGGCCACTGCGCTGAAAGGATTTACGCGAGATGAGCTGACAAGTGACTGGGTCAAATGAGCTGCTCAAGACTACACAACGGGAAGAGAAGATCGCGAATATGACATTGCTGAATGATGTGTTATTCCTATACAGTTTGTTTCGATGCTTTAATGATTGTTCAACCACTCATCCTCCCAAGCAACGCCTGTTCCATTTGAAGCCATGCAGGGCTTTCAATACATACAAGTGTTGCTGACCTTTGAATCTTTGTCAAGGTCTCCCTTGCCGAACTGAAAAAAATATGCTCCTTGTGATGTCTATTGCCATTCCAGTCATTATGTAAATGTTCTTGAAAGACCGTGCCAAATGCAAATCAAGAATACTGTGATGCTGAACCTTTTTGTATTGGCAAACGACCGTTTTGCAGCCGTCTCCATATCCACTTATGCAACTGTTGCCCATCTGACAGCCATACGACCGCCGAAACTGAATGGACCACCGGCGTCGCTTGTCGTGGCCGCAGCGCCGCCACCACCACTATCACCACCGCCGGTCGCTCCAACGCCGTTGCCAAGACCATTAAGCGCTGAGCCAGTGACGGACGAGAACGTGTCGTTGTTGTTCTGTCCGGTAGGTTGGAGAAGATCCAGTGGGATAGACCCGAAGGAGTTGAGGTCAATGAACTTGCTGACGATGATCGGCCCGAAGAAGAGCAGGATAAACACAATGAGCAGGAAGAAGTAGAGCGTAGCAAAACGAATGACACGTCTCTTTCGAAGACGAGACTGCTTCATCGAGTAGATGGGTGGTCGGATTTGTCGGCTGGAAAAGAGTTAGCAAATGTTCATACGCAATACATGAAGGGACAAACGAACCTTGGTCGGAGCCAGAAGAGCATAACCGAGTGGAACTTGTCAATGTACGGCACACACAATGCCGGCAAGAAGATAAAGAGAATGATGTGGCCCAGGATGAAGTCGGCGGCGAAGAAGCCGAGCTCGGTAATCTTGCAAAGGAATTCTCGTCCGGGCTGAGAGATTGTGTGCCATCCAAGCGAATACCACTTGCCCGTCCACCAAGCAATGTTTGAGTGATCCGACTTGAATTCTCTGGTAAGAGCCAGCGAGATGATGAGCTTGAAGATGAATCTCTGAAGAAAGACGACGGCAATCATGCCGAGAAGAGCCTTGGAGAACACCCAGCCTTCCAAGAAGAACATGACTTCCCAGAATGCAAGAAGCATGAACACCGCAATACCGTGCGCAATGGCAGCAAGGACAGACCCGAACTTCTTGCAGCACATACTAAGCAATGGACCCATGCAGCAAGCCATACCGAAAAAGGCAGCAAGAACACCAGCATTGACAGCAATAGGACCGAAAGCCACTGCACCAACTCGAATAAGGGAGTTTGTAGGAGTTTGCAGATCCGCCCCAGTAACACCAGTCTGTGCATTGATGAACAAGTACGGGATGAGTGTAACGGCAACCAGGACGAGCGGTCCAACGATTTCACTGAAGAAGATACTGCCGATACGAGCTCGTGGTCCATCACCCGACAACTTCTCTGATGGAGAGCCGAGAGCCTTGCGCTTGAAACCAGTGATACGAGTTCTTGAGAGACGACAGAAGGCGATCCAGGAAGAGGCGTGAGATCGGGAATTGCCTCGAGAAAGCCATCGCAGATAGTCTCGGTAATCGATGAAAAAGTCAGTCCAAGCAAATTGATGTGGGTTGAAGATGAATGGAGATATGCAGAGACCTGACACCGATATCCAGAACCAAACAAGCCATCCGGACCATACAGTTATAGTGCCGAACAGCAACATCATAAGTGCTCGAGCACCGAGATAAATTGATGGACCAGCGAACCGGGAATAGAGCACTCCGAAAGGAATTCGAGCTGTAGCGAAACCACGACCAGTTCCAATATATCGTGCACCTCCATAAGACAGATCCTGGTGGAGAGAGCTAGCGTAAATCTGGCATACGAACACTTCGAAGACAGGAGATGCTGAAGCAAAATGTTTGGCTAGACGAGTTGCTGCACGCCAAAATCCACGCTCAGTGAGTTCTTGGACGACCAGGGGCACGAACGAGATGAAGAAGACGATGAAGATGGAGACTATGCATCGTTCAATCCATTCCTGAATCGGTGAGAGGTTGGCGCAACCGGTGGGGTAGAGAGGATCGGTAATAGGTACGTCTCGGTCGTATCGGCAAAGAATTGTCTCGTGCTTCAACGCACCTAGGTTAACCAAGCAGATCATGAACATTTGCACTGAAAGCATGATGAACATGTTGTTGATGTGGAAACCAGGATGAGCGTAGTAGAACGACAGGAATCGATCCAAGGGTAGCTGAGTACCAAGGTAGTAGTACTCTCGGGACAACATTTGCTCACCCATACCAGTTCCGATCTTGGTGGTGAAGTTAAGGATAGAGCCAAAACCAAGATCACGACCTTTACCGCATTGGTAGTACTCGCAGTGCTTTATTCGACCGCCACGAAGAAGAGCGTTCATACCAGCGTAGATATCCTCGTTCAGATGCAGACCCTTTTGGGCCTTCGACACACCACCTCGAGTGGTCATGAAGATACCGTTGAGGAAATCTGGATGACCATAGTGGAGCTTGCCGCCGATCTGAGCGAGTGTTCGAGCGAAGAGAGTACCGAATGTTTGTTCTTTACCAGCAGCAACGTCACCAAGGACACCGATGTTCTCCGAGAAGATGTATTCTCGGGCACCAAGAATTGCAACAGGATTAGTCTTTGGCTGCACAATACCAGGTGTGTAAGGCGAGACATTCTCGGTCGTCATCTCTTCAAATTCTGCAAGGACGCTTCGAATTTTGAGACATTCTTCCAGATAGTTGTCTTGATTGGCATCGATGAGCTGAATGTATTCACCGCGGTAGAAAATGATGGCATGGTTCTGGTTGTCAGACTTGCCATCACCCAGGATAGGATTACCAGATAGCTGCACACGGAACTTCGGTCGTCGCATACCATTCTCCAAAATCTCGGAGTGACCATCGATCAAGGCGGAGTACAATCGTGGCTCTTCTCCTTCATTAACAGGAGGTTCCTCGTCAAGATAGGCAATTTGCAAATCAGGGTAGGCTCGAAGCAGGAATTCGGTGTTTTCACGTTCATCTTTCTTGAACTTGGAGTAACGTTGCATGGATACCACAATCTTGAACTTTCGTCGAGCCATTCGTTCAAGTTCGCGCTCGAGTTTGTCAGAGTTGCCACCGAACATTTGAACAACTTCAGGGTTCTCAACACGATACAGAAGTTTGATCGCACGGCTGTAGTTCATGAAACCAGATATTGTTCTGTACAGTGTTTGACCGCGCAGAGAAGCCCAAATTCGAGTTCGAAGGGTGTACTCGGGAGCAGCTGACTTAAAACCGATGCAATAGAATGGAAGGTCATCGATCTTGCTCTTGGCAGTATCCTTCTCCGACTTCTCGTAGTCTCCGTTGAATTGCGAGGTTTCATCTGCAAGGATCTTGGTATCCTTAACGAAGCAGTCCCATTCATGGGGATGGAGTTGCTTGAGGTATTCCAGTAGAGTGACACGGGAGTATGGCTCATCCTCACGGATAATCTCACGAAGTGAGAGGAGAATTTTCTCACTGTAGTGAGGAATCAAGACTGTGAAGGTCGGCATGTTATCAACCGGCACAGGTTCGGGAATTGGCGTAGACAAGGACTGAGCAAAGAAGGAAATACGCCGCTCGGCTTCGCTCTGAGCAGGGAAGAATTCTGTTTTAAAAGAATGATCTTCCTGAGAGACGAAGAAAGTGGGAGCTCTGAGCGTGCGCTTGCCTTCCTGCTCAGACGGAACCTGGTGGTACAGCAGTTTCTGAACATGGTCGATAGCGAGCAAGTGTTCTCGGTACATCGAGATAACAATAGCGTTCCAAACTTGCGAAATCAGCACCTTCGGCTTGTACTTGATCTCCATGTCAGTCGTTGCCAAGACCTTCGAGTAGATACGCTTGGGAAGTCGAGAAAAGATATTTCTCCATGGAGTCCAAATAGAGACACCCAAGTAAAACGATCTTGCAACCGAGAAGACACAATTCCAGATGATATACCAAAGATAGGTATCCAAGAAGAACAGACACAAATCTGTGAAGAACATGACACCGAGCAGAATCTGTGGCTGATAGCGACAAAGGACATCTCCTAGGATCTTGTCGCCAGCACAGCTTCGAATGTGGGTGTATGACAGGATTCGAATGGGATCTCGGAAGGACAGAGTCAAGAAGAAGTAGGACTCGGACAATTTTGCTGCGAAGACCAGAACCCAAAGACCGTATGACATCCACATATCGTTGCCCTTCAGACGAGGGTACGAGGCAGTGAAGGTTTGACTGGCAACATACTGACGAGAACTGCCAGTCAGGTAGCTTCCAAAGAGACCACCAAGCGGCATAATCGAGAAGAAGAAGAATGTGCCAAGCGCGATCAAGAATTGAACCACGCCCAGAATCAGAGAGATCTTGTCGGTGTCGTTGACAAAGAAGACGTAGGCGCTGGGTCCGATATTGATGATGAACATAACAATCAGGAAGAGAAGTCGCTTGGTCAGATGCTGAGCACCTGCCCATTTTCGAGGTACGTAGAGCCATTCGCAGAGGGTAGCGAAGATTTGTAGCAAACAAGCGATTCCGCCACCAAGCGCAACAACCGACCATTGAACAGCAGTTTTCGGTTTGTTGTTGAGCTGTTGCTGATAGTTGCTGGTGTAGAGCGTCGGTGAGTTGAACGATGTGTAGAACCAGAAAGTGGTGATGTGAATGACCCAGATACGATTGAAGTTGCAAACCATGTGAAACCAAGATCTTGTTTCCTTGTATGTCTTGAAGAAGGCTTTTTTCCAGTTGACCTCTCGCAGCTTCAGGTAGCGTTCAGCAGGAGGCAAATCGACGATGCGGCTCTTGTCCTCCATGACGATTCGCTCGATACCCTCAGGATACCAGAATAGCTGGTTCATGTCGTCGTAACCAATGATCTGGTTGTGATCACGTTCTCGTCGTACATATTTGCCATCAACGATCTCGTAGCCTTGATCTCTGCAATAGCTGTAGAGAGGAGTAATGACATCGTTCAAGTAAGTGAATTCCTCCACAGGTTCGACTCGGTTTTGGCATGCAGGAGAGTGATAGTAGTCGTCTGCGCACTTGAAAATGAAGCAGAGCAATTCAGGCATGAAACGGACCTGGTTGGCTTCACCCCAGCAGAGCAGGTAGAGAGCAATCTGCCTTGCTCGGTCGTGCTGTGACATCTTATTCATGCGTGTCTTCCAGCGGTACTCGGCAGCTTCAAGAGAGTTGTCGCCTTCGAGAGCTTCAAGAGTGGCCTCTTCATTCTGTGGGTTCTCTTTGGCTTTCTTCTGCGCCGCTTTTCGAGCCTTCCGCGTTCTACGGTTTGCCTTGCCGAGCTTCATGTTTGCGAAACCAACCGCATCGTCGAGGTCAAGGTGGGCAGCAAAATACCACTTTCTGTAGTTGGCATTGTCACCTCCAATGTAATCAGCGTGCAGGGAGAGGAGAGCTTGATTCGGAGTCATGCGCGAAGCTCGTGAGTCGAGCAAAGTCATCATGTGGTCGTACATGTTTCGCATGCTGTCTCTCTGGAAACCGAATTTGGCCGTCAGATCCAGGAAAAGGTCTTCAATCTCCTCCTTCGACAGAGGTATCTGTGCATCAGAGGCCCAGGCTGGGTATGGCTCTCGTGATCGCTGTCCTGCAGGAAGGGTATTGTTGTAGTCCATGCCGTAGACAGGTGTCGAAGCACCAGAAGAGCGGTTGCCACCATATGACATCTGCGAAGATGGTGGTCGATTTCCATAGCCGCTCTGATAGCGTTCGTCGCCTCTACCATAGTAGTCCATCTCAGCAGCACGGGCCATGTCCGATCTCATTGTGAAGTCGCTGAAGGTTTCGGAATCTTCTTCAGAATCATGAGCACGTCTTCGTCCTTGGCCCTGGGGTTGCTGGCCAGCAGCTCCTTGTTCGTAGTACTGGTTGTCATAATATTCTTCTTGGTAGCCTTGGTGGCCTTCGTAATACCCACCATCCTGGTGGTAAGGGTTTGAGGCATCGGCATTGTAGTAACCACTGAACAGGTTAGCTCTCTGCAATTTCATGGCTGTGAACGGCCGACTTACCCTTCGTCATAGTATCCTTGGCCACCCTGACCTCCATTACGATCATCGTAATACTGGTCATCATAGTGGCCCTCCTGTTGGTAGTAGGCATCGTTTGGATGGCCAGCTTGCTGCTCGTGGCCGTAGCCATCATAGCCACCGCCTTGTTGGGGGTGACCAGACATTATGTATTGGTGTAACTGTGCACTGAATCAGCTGTAATTCTTGTAGCCGCAATGTGAAAAATTCTCTCCACGTGTTGACATACTCTTGCTTTAGAACTTGTCCATCAAAGTCTTTGTCGAGAACTTCGGTTGTATCGTCACCGGATATGTTATTATCAATGCGGAGGATCAATTAATTCCAAGGCAGGCAAGGGTCGTTGTTGATTAGGGGATAAGCGCGACACCGGTACAGTAGATTTCAGTTGTATTGGTAACAAGCGAAGGTATTCGACTTTCGAAAATACTTTCAGGAATAGTTGATGGCTCGATAGCCTGGCTGAAAGTACAACTTGCGTAGTCGTGACGGTGGTGTAGTTCCAGAAATGGTTGTTATGAATGAATGGAAAGGGTTGAGAAAGTTGGTTGCTCTGACAATGCGGAAGCTGCTGCAGGTTCGCGGTCGCGGCTGCCGGGGCTTGGTTCGAAATCAAGGCCTTCTCCCTCTCAATCACCACTTTACACAGTAATATTTCTTTGGTTCTGTGTGAGCACCTTGTCACCACCACACAAACGAATGATGTGAGTGATAATCAAGATGAGTTCGAGAGTGAAATAACGACAGTGACAAGAAGCAGTTTAGGGAGGTCAAGGACAAAGAAATGGACACCAAAAGGTGAATCAAGACTACGGCAGCTGGAAATTATCGGAGGAGCCGCCGAACAGGGCTAACATGCGCCAATACTTGCGAGGCCTGTTGAAAGCCCCTTGAAAGTTGGTTAGCCTAAACGCACGAATGGCTAGGATCGGACACAAGCCTGATCTCGGGCCTGTAACGAGTGGCCGACCGAATCAGACGGACAAAACCTTAGGGGTAGGTATGGAGCTAGGGAGACCAAGGATAAGCCTGAGAAGCACTGGTAATGATAGCCCTTCCATGTCATGAAGCCTAGCATGGAACAAGCTCAAACTACAAATGCTGATGGCGCACATCCACACATCGCAATACCTTACCAATCACTATTATGAATCAGCTGTCTTGCGATCCACTTTCACAGCCACGAACAACGGGCGCTAAGCTGTTCTGCGGAAGGTCTCTGCCACGATTGTCTGAGCTTAACCATCCACTCAATCCATTCGTTTCTCCTTTTCCGTGCTCCTGACAACCATTGCCGTTAGAGAACAATTGACATTCTCGCAGTGTAAGGGGGTTTTGTGGGCAGTAGTTGATCGATCATGAAACACTTGTATCCTTATAGAGTAAGCACCGATGATTACATGTCTGCGCACATCTCAACCTGTGATGTCTTGTTCAACAGATTTATCGTTTCGCAGGCTATTTCCATGCTTTCATGACGCTGCTTGCGCAAATCGTTGGGCACTATCTCGGGAAGTCTACATTAGTGAAGCTTAAGAGCATATCCTAGTTTAACACCAAGCCTTTGCCATCTGAACAGGATTCTGAGGTGGCAAACGGATTCTCATGTCACTATTTTCATAATGAGCAGTGGAAGCAGATCAGCAGTACGGCCGGCCTATCGTTGTCGCATAGTTGTGCAGCTTCTCGGCAGTTACGGAGATGAACCTCTTCCAAAAGTGGTGGGTATTCAAAGAACGTTGTGCATAAGACCCCTCCCATCATTGCGAATTTGAAAATCTTAATGCAGGCGGCCGTTGAGTGATGATTCGTGCTTTTCGCCGGCATTTCCTGCGCCATGGAGGTGCGTTATGCAGCTACTTCTTCGCCACACAGTTTATTTCAACCGAACTCAGGTTTTATGTCTGTTTATATCAAGTTGTCGTTTAGATCACTTGACGCTAACTCCAAATACCTGAATCTATGAGTGTGCTTGCCTGTCTATCAATAAAGTTCTAGTTCACGTTTCCAACTTGCTTAGAAATGTGACTTTGATCGTCTGCTGATCGTGTCGTCGCCATCCATTTGGCTCAACGCGCGGACAGACTGGCGGGAAGCTTGGAGTATGCGATATTTTGGGAAGAAGGATGGTCGATGGACATGCATACAAGCGGTTACGGCGTAGATAATCTTGAGATAACACAGCTCTCAGAGACTTCTTTAGAGCCTTCCTATCCCAAGCGCATCCTACGGTTTGTTCGGAAAATAATCAATGACGCTCAAGCTGCATGCAGCATGAAGAAATATGCATATGCATTTTATGGAGAATCCGCATGGTGTGCAGGACTCGAGTTTCATACGTTGAGGTGTTCCACGATTTTGTTATCTGTCTTTATGTTGTCTAGCTAGCTTGCTCAAGTGCTGCGTAGTGGCCTTGACTTTCTAAAACGCTGATTACAGCTACATGCTGTCGAACACTTGTACATCACTTCATTCAGCGAGAAACATGAACGTGGCAAATGTCTATCGAAAACTGGGCGAAGGCAGCGATTGGTTACTCGTACCGGAAGTGCAAAACGGATCTGCTTGCTGCATTCAGGCGAAAGACAAAAACAAGCTGTCCCACATGCAATCTCCTCCAAGCACGAATCGGACAACGCCTGGCTTAAGCCTTCAGCCTATCCCTGCGCAGAACTTAGACGATCTTGCAGCACGCGTCTCAGTTTGGTGAGACATCAGCCCTCATCCGTGTTCCGCCTGAACACTCGGCAACTTGCCTGCCGAGCAGTCCAGTTCATCGTCAAAGTTGTTAGATGATGGGATTCTGAAAGTCATCCATGTCTGTAGAACTATTCTGGAAGCTGAAATCCAGCTCCTGCTGCGATTGTCTTGGGGACCCTGCGTGAAGAATACTGACAGGGCCATGGATAACGCGGGGCGCCTCTCAGCTTCAGATGATCGTTTGCAATAAAACCGATGGTCCTCTGCTGCCCCATCTCAAACAGTAGCCGTATCGAATACAGGTTGCTCATCATTTGCGGACTTTGCCCCGTCTCTTCCAAACCACTTCTTCAGTGAGGAAGCATAAGTTTTGTGCCTTCAACCCTTTTCTGCTGAGAGTACAAGCAAGCAGTCATAGTACGAAAGCTTATCGGTTCTATATGGAACTATCGACTTCACGCGTCTGGCCCTGTGCCCGACTCCGACAGTAGGTGCAGCGGAGAGGTTGCGCGTTTCATGCTGCTGTGCCTCAAACTTGCGATCGAAGGCCATGTCAGATAGAGCTCCACCAAGCGTTTTCTGTCACTCTTCTGAGCTCTCTATTTACAACGGTACATGAGCAACGCAGATATATGTATGCCGTCAGTGAAGCACCAGTCGACGATAGTAAAGGCTTGGGACTAAGGTCTTGTCATTTAGATTTGCCTGGGACTTGGTCTTTCGGGGAGGCCCCACCAGGTGTTCGCCCTCGCTTGCCATTCGTCATTAGTGACGCGCGGTCGAGTTTAGTGTTGAGATCTCAAGCGATACTGCAACACTCCTGAATAGACTCGAATGCTGCGCTTCTCACTTCTTTGTCTGCGCAATTTTCAAGTCACTGCTTCTTGTTAATCCCGGCTTTTTCATTATTCAAGTTCCTTTGAAACAAGCAGCCGCCTCCAGCTGCTTTATAATTTCTCACACTCGTTTATCTCCACGTCAGTTGATTTCATATTTTCACCGCAGCCCTCTTTCTTCACGCCCATAGACTCTTTGACTAGATTTTCGACGACGGTATTTGGGAGAGCAGCAAGCATGAAGATCTTCGGCGCAGCTTTGGCTGCGGCCGCAATCTTTGGCAACATTGCGCTGGCAGATGTTGACCCGATTGTGATCAAGGTACGTTCATCCGCAAGAGAAGCGTAGCCAGTCCTCCCTACTAACTTGGTCGTTCAGGGCTCGAAGTTCTTCTACCAAACCAACGGCACCCAGTTCTTCATCAAGGGCGTTGCCTACCAGCAGGACTATGCGCCAAACGGCGGTAGTACGTCGAACACTACAAGCACGTCAACATATACCGATCCCATTTCTGATGACTCGTCATGTCTCCGAGACATCCCATATCTGCAACAGCTTGGAACAAACGCCATCCGTGTATATGCTATCGATCCAACCAAAGGCCATGACAAGTGCATGAATGCTCTCGCTGACGCTGGTATCTACGTTATCGCCGATTTGTCCGCCCCAGGCCAGTCCATCATTCGAAGCAGTCCGTCATGGAACGACGACCTGTACACGCGGTATACCCAGGTGATTGATTCTATGGCCCAGTACACCAACACCCTTGGTTTCTTCGCCGGTAACGAGGTCACCAACAACGATACCAACACCGATGCCAGTGCATTCGTCAAAGCCGCAGTTCGAGACATGAAGACATATATCAAGCAAAAGAACTACCGCACAATCGGTGTTGGTTACGCTACATCTGACGACGCTGGCATTCGACAGCTTGTGGCGGAATACTTCGATTGTGGCGATAGGTCCCAGGCTGTTGACTTCTGGGGTTACAATATCTACTCATGGTGCGGCGACTCCAGCTACAGTGAATCTGGCTACGACCAGCGAACAGCCGAGTTCGCCAACTACGACGTGCCGGTTTTCTTCGCCGAATATGGGTGCAACGAAGTGCAGCCACGAACATTCACCGAAGTGCAAGCGCTTTACGGAGACCAAATGACCCCTGTTTGGTCTGGCGGTATCGTCTACATGTATTTCGAGGAAACAAACCACTACGGTCTAGTCAGTGTTTCTGGGGACTCGGTCTCAACCCTTGTTGACTTCGAGAATCTATCTTCCCAGATTGCAGCAGCTACTCCATCGGGTGTGAACTCAGCGAGCTACACTCCAACCAACACTGCTGCAGCCCAGTGCCCATCCATCGCCTCTACCTGGGCCGCTTCCAACACACTACCACCAACGCCTAACCGAGAGTTGTGCCAATGCATGTACAGTGCTTTGACCTGCGCTCCCAATCGTATCACCGATGAGGAGGCTGGTGCACTTTTCGGCACAGTCTGCGGTCTTGGCCAGAGGAGTGGTGTTTGTGCTGGTATTACCAACAACGCAACCACCGGCAGTTATGGTGCTTATGGCATGTGCAATTCCACTGAGCAGCTCGGCTGGGCTCTCAATGCTTACTACCTCGCTCAGACTGGTTCTAACCGAGCCTCAGCATGTGATTTCAGTGGTTCAGCCACCACAAAGTCTCCAGCTTCCGCCACAGGCTCGTGCTCGGCTCTGATCGCTCAGGCTGGTCCACAGGGCACTGGCACTGTTACATCTGCTCCAAGTGGCACCGGTAGCGCCGGTGGTTCAGGTAGCAGTGGCAGCGCTGGCAGCAGCGGAAGTGGCAATGCTGCTCCACGATTTGGCAGCACTGCTGTCTTTGGCACAGGCATTGCTATTTCAGCTTACATCAGCTTGGCTTTCGTGAGTGGTATGGCTATGATCTTCTTGTAATTGCAAAACGCAAAGCGGGGTTGTGTCGTGGTAGGGAGCGAGAAGGTAGCTGTGGTTGATGAGGCGTTTGGCGCCGGTTTTGCATAGCTTATCTATTGTGGTGATTCTCTTTTATCAAAGCATGCTGAGGCGTCTAACACGTCTAAAACTGGACGTGCGGATCTCATATAAACTGTCAAGGAGCCAATAAAACAACAATTAATCGATCTCGATCATTCTTGTGTAACCCGAAATTTTAATCCCTTGATACTCGCCCATTCTCGGCGTACTTGCGTTCGTTTCCGGTATTAAACTCAAACGTCTTCAGTGGCAGGTAGCAGATGGCGGCATGGATTGGTGGTAACCAGATGGGTTTTATGGTCACCTGTGAGTAAACTTCCAGCAACACAAAAGTCAGTACCGATCTTGCACCAACGTCCTATCCCCAATATCGTTGCCGACAAGACAAATTTCTACGCCTCGTGTGCACTAACCCAGATCTCGAAATTTTATTCATTTCACCAATTCCCACATTGTCCTATCCGTTAAGATTTCGACCATAACCTAGACTCAGTCTGACAATTTCCACTCGATTGCGGGCTTCCTCGACTGCTGTTTTTCAGAATATCGTCCAAACAGACCTGTGAGATCACCTACCTTCAGCGGGGGTAGTGTGCCAGATTTCGAAATTGGCGAGGAACATATATAACAGTTGAGGCTGGGAATCTGTGTTCTTTCTAGAACTAACGTCTTCGATCTTCTCGTCCTGCCTTACTTATGTCACTGTTGGTTTCTAGCATAGCGCTTGTAACAGGGACACGGGCTATTTGCTTGTCTGTTCCTATAGGAGGAGGAGATACCTGCCTGTCAGGAACTCTGGTCATGCTTGGCGCGTCTCGATTGCACGTGTATTAAGGGAGGCCTTCTGAAACGAATATACTGCTGGTTCCTGAGTGGTTTGTACTTCGATGCTCTATGGGCAAGGTTGATCACATACTCAATGATCGTGTAGGTGCTTTTGAGTGGATTTCCAGTATGAGGTGAACGAGTAACTAGGCTAGATTAGCTTTGATGACTGGCTCGAGGACGAGTCTTCGCAATCCGTGTTTGGGACATACTGGAAGCCTAGTGGCGGAAAGTGGACGAGCTGACACGCGGGATTGGAACTTGAGAATGTAAAAGGGGTCACGTCAGCTCACATGAATGTTAATTTTGTACAAAGTATGGTTGGCAAGCTTCACCATGACATAGCTGAAGGTTGAGAGTTGCTCTCTTGGTGCTGCTTGAGCAAACCAGAATGCAAAAATTCCGTCGCACACATAGATTTCATTGGACTCATCCTAAACATTACCTTGAAAGAAGGGTTTGATAATATCGTCATCATTCAACAATCTCCTATAATGCCGCAGTGCCCTCTCGCAGTTGGGACTATCATCCATCTGCATTCTCCGAGAACAAGCCGTCTTCGACCGGCGAACTTTTCATCTGATCGATCTGAATCTCGTTCAGCAGGTCAGTATGGAAGTCGTCAAGGTCAAGATCCCAGTATCCAGATTCGGGCGCCCATCTTCTTCCCCCAATGAATAAATTCTTTCCATTCACACTTTCATCACTCAACAACCGAAGAAGCGCGTGCTGCGCATCCTCCAGCGTTGCAAACTCAACACCACAAGATTTCACGTGTTGAAACGTCTCTTCGGACATTATGCTCGTCTTTACATAGTAAGGACTTATCATGTTCACGCGGCTGCCGTGATAGTGTGCCGTGCGGCGGAGTGAATGAAGAGTGGCGCGCATTGCCCATTTTGAGGCCGCGTAGAGTGGGTTGCGCGGGCCATCCAGGTAAGAGGCACCGCTGCCGATTAAGATGAGGCAGGTGTCGTCCTGAGTAGGAGAGGGTGTTGTGCCGTTTTGGCGGATGAAGGTGTGTTGTGCAAGGGTTATGGTGTACATTGCACCAGTGATGTTCACATTCAATGTCTGTAGGTCTGGCTTCGTCGCCTCAGGCTTTGCCGCCGAGTCTGGGTTGCCGAAAACGGTATCGGGCTTGATCATGCCCGCATTCGCAACGACATAATGGATCTTCCCCGACGATGAGAGTGCGGCTGCTTCGTGGAAGACACGGACTTGATCGTCCCAGGATGTGACGTTGCATTGGACAAACTTGGCCTTGATATCAGGATGTGCAGAGGAGAGTTCTGTTGCCAGGGCTGAGCCCTTCTGAGCGTTGAGATCGGCTATGCAAACATTGCAGCCTGCCGAGGCGAGGGCACGGACGTACGCTTCACCGAGGCCGGAGGCACTACCTGTTACTATTGCGGTTTTGCCATGGAGAGACGATGTGTTGAGTGGGGTTGTGCAATTGAGGGGACCAGTGTAGGTGTAGGGTGGCATTTTGTGGATGGAAGCTGTGATGTCAAAGGCAAGGGCAAGAGACACAATAAGCAAGTAGAGTCAAAGTTGGCAGTCAGGACTGACGGGTGGAACTAGATTTGCAAACGGGTTGCTCACTGTTTTATACATTCACTTTCATCTATAGCAACAGCTGGGGATGTTCTTGCTTCATCACTCCGTCTGAGTTTGCCGAACATCTGTCGGGATTGAGATTCTAGGATGAAGTAATGCGTGTTTAAACTCTGCCATCTGGGACCAAGAATTTGCGGTACGAACCTATCATGAGTGCATTGCCTGTATTTTGCAATGATAAACAACAGCATTTCGGAGCGAATGAAGGGTTGACAACTTTTGTTTCGGCCGAAATTGGCAAGGGGAAAGTCTTGCCGAATATGCTTCACTACGCGACTCTTGTACATCATGGCCTCAACTCTCTCCTCCCAGACCGCAGTCGAATTTCCTCTCCCACGTCAATGAATTTACAATGTGTGCTGACTTATGGGAGACTATATGCCTGGTGTAGTACTCGACCTGGAGAAATGTCCACGCAGAGCTCTGCTAGTGTCTCCCTCTCCTGTGCATGCTCCCACTGCTCAGCTTACTTGAGAGCATGATTGATTCTTGTTGTCTATTCTCCTTAGTCGTCAGTTCGAGCGAAGTAACAACCATGCTGTCAGTTAATGATGGGCAATCTTTACACTGAGCACGTGAGTCTGAAACTTGCAGGACCTTGCCATATCAATATTTTATCCAAGATAAAGCTTCACTAGCTTGATTTTTGACGTTCTCTGACCAGCCTCTTCCACTTCGGATGCCTACCACGACGCAATTATCACAGAAAATAGGTTGGTGCCACTGCTTTTGCAGACAAAGTGTAGGAAGAGTATTGTTTTCTTGTGGCATCGTCGACGTGACAAGGTAAGTGACAATAAGCGCCGATGCCCTAGGCCACCTCTATATCTTACATGAGTGATATACCTTGTACACCACAACTACTACAATAGAAACATGCACACAATACATACAGGCGGGTTCAACTCTTTCCAAACACGAAATCAAGCTGGAAGAACGTGATGAATACCAATACAACCAAGAATACAGATTATAACACAGTCAACATAACTGATCTCCACAACTTGTCTCCTCCGGGAAAGACGCTGCCTGTACAGGGTGCTCAAGTTCTGGCCGGTCAGGAGCTCTATACGTTTACTATCATCCCTGCAACTCGTGATGACCCCTTCAGGAAGTGGCACCTACGAATATGAACCTCAAGAATCGAGTCGCCACCATGGATGGTCACAAGATCGCTGTCATTGCTAAGCTGCTATATGGTACTTTTCAGGTTCTTAAGAGCAAAGTTCCTCTCAGACCCCGAGAATTTTCTCTCCCGCGATCGACGAACAAAGCTGAGCATCTGGTGTTAATGAAGCCTGCATTACAGCTATTATCATTCCAATAACTATGGTTTATGAGCCAGAAGCCTCAGTCCTTGTCACGAGTCAGACTCTCGGCTGGATGCAGCGCATTCTGTTCGAACGAAACGAAAACCCTACTAGCATCAAGAAGCTTTGTTGTTTTCGACAGAACACTTTACGATCCATGTGTTTATAGCATAAAACAAAGTAAAGCATCTTACCTACATCTGTCATCCGTTGTTCCAGTTTCGATTTCGGTTTTCGCGTGCTCACAGACATTGTTGCGCTCCAAAAGGCCTGCTAAGAGACAATCCTCTTATCCTCTACATGGTGCGATCATCAAACAATCCGTTAACACGCCGTCGGCTTTTCGCTTGATCACCACCATACTACCTCACTGGTAAACTCTGAGCCTTCGTCACATCAAACCCTTGCCACCCATCCAAAGCAGCTGCAATCTGTTTATTATACATATCCAAGCCCCCGAGGTAAACCAGCTGTTCCCGCACCTTTCCCGGGATATTAGCGCCCATGTACCACGAATTCTCCAGCGGATATAACGTCACCTGGTTCATATCCTGAATATCTTGTCTCCACTTCTTTGCTGGCGCATCTTGAGGGTCGATTGCCTCGATACCTTCCTCCTTCATCTTCTTGATGGCGAGAATGATCCATTCAATCTGGCTTTCAATGATTGGAGGACCATTGGAGAGTGCTGTTGGAGCTTGCGGGGAGTACACCATGAACATGTTCGGCATCCCGTGAATCATCAGGCCAAGGTACGTCTCGACGTTTGCATTCCACTTCTCCTGAAGTAGCTTGCCTTCCTTATCCTTGATGTTCAAGTCCATGAGACTCCCGGTCATCGAGTCATATCCAGTGGCAAGAATGATAATATCAAGTTTGTGCAGTTTATCAGTCACGATACCTTCCTCAGTGAACTCTTTAATCGGCGTTTTCTTGAGGTTGACCAACTTGACATTTGGCCGATCCAACGTCTCGTAGTAATCCTGCTCCAGACTGGGCCGTTTGGTACCAAACCAATGCTCCTGTTGCACAGGTGCCACTATATCTGCTTTCTCCTTATCAGTAATCCTCGCGCGGACCTTCTCTTTCCAGAAATCGTAGAAAGCAGCGTTGACTTCCTTGTCCACAAGATACTCCCGAAAGGTTGATAGTAGCACAGCGAAGCCACCACGGTGCCAGCTATCCTCGATTCGGGCTATTCGTTGCTCATGTGTCAGATCCGTCCAGGCGTCTTCCCAGGTATTGACCGGGAAGCCAGATCGACAATGGCGACTTCCTTCGAAGAGAAACTTGTAATACTGCTTCATTTGATCTTGTTCCAGCGACGTCATCTTTCTCTGCACCATCGGCAGCGCAATATTAGGCGTACGCACGAATGCGGTCAGTTCGCAATCCTCCTTGCCGAGTTCTTGCAGGACTTGTACGCCAGAGGCGCCGTTGCCGACAAGGCCGACTCTTTTCCCTTTCACATCAAGACCTTCATCGGGGTACGCCGCAGAGTGAACCAAAGTGCCTTTGAATTTGTCGAGTCCTTGAAAGTCAGGAAAGTGCTTCTTGTAGCTTGATCCTGTGCAAAGCAATAGGTATTTGCACGTGATAGTCCTTCCATCTCGGGTTCTGCATGTCCAGATACCGTCCTTCCATTCGACGCCATCAACGATCGTGTTGAAGATGCAATCCTTGCTGAGCTGGAGGACTTCATCACAGTATTTGTAGTACCTCCTCAGCTCCTCATGTCCAGGAAAGCGCTCGCTCCAATTCCAGCCTTTCCAGACCTCAGGAATGTTGAGTTGATACAACGGACACTCAGAATCCACACGAGCACCAGGATAGCGGTTCCAGTACCAGACACCTCCAAAGTATGATCCGGCTTCCACGAGTTTGGCCTGGTATCCTTCTTGACGGAGGCGATGAAGACTGTACACCCCGCCCATGCCACCACCAATTATCAGGGCTTCAGTGTAGAAGTCCTTGTCGCTGTTGGGTGACGCCATGATTGTAGATTTACGAGGGTCTTCAGGAGTAGACGAGGGCTCTAGAAGCAAAGGAAACAGATTGATATTCCAGACGAATTTGCACGCCTGATGTGACCCGCACCCACTACACTGTGCCGCATCATAACGTTATAAACTTAGCTCGTTTAGATCCTCCGCCCAGAAAGAGCCACCACTAACTACCTCGGTCTCCGCAAGACATCCACCGCAGGCGTTTACCCCACACAATCACCCCAAGCAGGCAACTTGTCAATGACCACATGATGCAAGCGCCACCGGAAAGCGGTTGGCTGCTCGTTCTTGGGCACTAATACGGCCCACCGTGGTCGAGTACTGGCAAACGATGTATCACGACCTGTTGTCGTTTCTGTCTGGCGTCTTCAATAGGGAACGAGCCTGTCTTTTCCACCTGAACAACATTGCGGAGGAAGATCAGCCAAGACCGCGGCCGCTAATTCCAGCTTAGTGGCGGGCATAGGAACGTAGCTTGATCTTCAGTGGATGACTGATCGATTCTATTTGAGGACAAGGCCGATTTTATTGCAATCTACACTTCTGTCTGATGTTCCTTCCTGCATGGCTGTTGGAGTCAAGATCCGGTTGAGCTTGCATTGAAGCAAGATCGGGATCCGCAAAATCGGATGGGAAAAAAGTTCGCGCTCAGACCATTAAACCCAGAATATCCTACCAGTATGAATTTCTGTCAAGATTGATGCGCCTTCCCAGTATCATTGTGATAATCACCTTCATTCGCAATGCGTCCCCCACTTCAGCCTTCAACACCGGCTTCTCTTTTCGCCGCCAATCTCCTCCAAGAACTTAATCTCCTTTGTACCGGACTCTGCCAGAGTGCCGATTCATCTGAACGGAGTCCGAGACTCTGCTGTCTGAAGCTTGCTCGTCATTGTTGTGATACTTCGTTCGTCAAGCCTTCGTCCGCCGATTTGCTGGTTCTGATCAGTGCTGCTGCACGACCATCCTTTTCAAATGCATCATATCGCTTAGTGCTGACATTTTTCTGAACTCAGCTAGTTAGGTAAGCCTTGAAACTTTGGTTCACTTCATTTTTCGGCCTGAGAGTGATGGGATGCCTTTGTGATTGTGGTCGGAGTATCTCAATTTGTCCGAATTCTTGGCCTGCGCTGCTGAGAGGATGCGGTGAGTATCGTTCAACGGTGATGTTCATGCTGACCAGGACATGTGGGTCTGCTGCCCGAGGAGTTGAGGTGTGTGGCTTGGAGGATCACAAACTGCAGACTGACAGTTGTTTGAGGTCTGGAACTCTCACTTTCCAGGCATGGTGAGCTCCCAACAAGCGATTTGATTATGATTTCCTTGCGATGGCAGATCTTGAACTTGGTTTGTCCATCATCCCAGTAGTGATTGCTTTAGAAGTGCACCAGACATGCCGTTCTTGACTTGCAGGATCGCTATTCGTGTGATCCGCCGTGGCCATCCAAAGTAATACTTGCATTATCACTCGCCGAAATGGCTGTCGCAGGGATAATCCACGCCTGAGAGGCAGGTGTGGTTGATGTCCACGATGTAGTAAATCGGGACTGCCTGGGCGGCTACCTTCGCAATAATCACATAATGAAGATTCGGAATGCCGGAAGCAACGTAGTCCAGCTCACACAGCCTTGCCTGGCCCATATGTGCTGTAGATTTTTCATGGCGGCTGGAATGTTCAAGAAGCCATTCCGCCGATGATGCTTGAGCAGGACCTCAGAAAAGAATTGTCGATGCTCAGGCATAGAACTCTCTGATGCGGCTAGGAAGGTTGACCACACAAGCACATGTTCGCCGAGTGCTCCAGATGGAATGCTTTCAAGCGTGCATTTGAACTGCTCAACGAGGTCTGTGAACGGTGGAGCTTCCGGTCCCGCCAGCGCCCGCTTGAGGTAGATTCTGCGTGCTTGGCGTATGATGTTGCTGATGGAGGATAACCAGTTTTTATGGTCAGGGTACAGGTCGCGGTAGTAGTAGAGACATTCAAAACCTTGGGATGCTTCCGTGCTCAGGGTGTCTATTCCCTCTTCCTGGCTGAGCAACGGTGCAGCATAGGCACGAAGCCTAGGATTCGTTAGCTTGATCATACCGTCGCGCGACGAGAGAAAGGCCTTACTTCCTGATTTGCCTTCTCAAAAAGCATCCAAGCTCGCCTTTCTGGAGGGCATTTTCGCCACCAACAGCCGTCAGAGCAGATTGCAGAATTTTGAACAGACTCGGGAAGTCTGAGGAGCCATTGACTATGACGAGTACAAGCAGGACAAGTAGAGCCAACAGGATCTTCTGTGCATCGAACACATCACGAATGACTAGATCACGTCTCTGTTGCAGCCTGCGAATGGCTTCCATGTACCACTTACTCGGAGTGTACAAGGTCTTGCCATAGTTAGCATCGTAGTGATATGCTGCAACTGCCAGCACAGTATCCAAGATCAGCTCGTCAGTATATGCCAAAGGAAGGACAAGGTATCGCCATCCATTATGTTCGTCGTCGATCACAACCATCTGTGGGGCAATTTTGTTAGAAACTGTAAGAGTCAGCAAGTAGAGTATGGAGGAGGGTGCCAGAAACCTCTCTCACAATCGTCAAGGGATTCTTGCTTCCATGGCTCCAACAGGTCCAGACGCCATGATAGCAACATGGTCGCAGCGGAGTATTTCCTTTTCATGAATTCAGAATGGTCAGCAACACATTGCATTTCTAATCCATCACTAAGGGCTTCGTAAGGCGGTTGATGAGTCTGCTGATGCCGGGTTTCCAGAGCAAATTTAGTGAATGCACAAAAGGTCCCATCATCACAACAAGCAAGATTGGTATCATCATCATCATCATCATCATCATCATCATTGTCAAAAGGCAATTCTTGCTGACTCGTGATTATTGGAAGTTCTCTGCTGGCCTCAGCATCATGATATGATTTGACCGATGGACTCATGGGGGAAAAACAACTCTTGTCAACCGCGCGACCCTTTGAACTTTCGCTGAACCGGTATCTCACGCCAAGGCCACTGCATTTGATACCTCGACTGAGGCATTTTCGACATTGCGGTTCAGCCCTGTCGCAGTCTATGCGGCGTTGTGAACACTGATGACAACCTGAACGACACTGTAAGGTTACATGCTTTGGAATTTTGTTTTCAGCTCACCTTTGATCTTCGGAATGTATGATCGGCGCTTGTTTGACATCTTTCTAACCATCAATATAGTCCGGGTTGGTGATCCCACAGCAATTGGAACCTGATAGAGGTATTGTTTTGTTAGTCATGTCGATACCATCTATATGAAAGGGAACGTGACAATCACTTGTGAGGTTGGATTTGGGGGAAGATATGGCACTGATATGCCGGAGGGCAACCCCGCACAAAACCTTTGATAAGCCCAACGACTTCTCCTGATAAGGGTAGTATAGGCGAACAAACAACTGCTAGTTATTAGAATAGGAATTCTGGGCTAGGCATTATTTGCCACCTTGCCAGTCTGGCTTCTGCGCGAGTGAGATAGCACCTCAACCAGAATGTTCCGTCATAGAATCAGGAAGATAAAGCACCAGATCCCTGAGCTCGTAACTTAGCTATTGGTTCCTGCTTGAGTGCTTGCGCGACCTCGTTTGACACTTTCCTCTCCTGCACATGACGCACCTTCCTGTATCATTTCCACCTTTCGAGTACTCCTTGCCAGGAAAACATAGATTCCTCACAGGAAGCCAGGAAACACCTGCAGACTCAGTATAGTGCCCAAGAGCTAGGATGGGCGCAAGTGCACCCATACTAAACTGCTCATACTTCCAGATCCAATCGAAAACCCCGATGGGATCAACGACCTGGGGCATGGGGAGCTTTCCTGATGATCTTGGCCAAGTGCTTGAGAACTCTAGCTCATCGTTCATGAGACAGAGACTCGTTCCGTCCTCAATCCTTCTGCATCGCCGTTGATTCCTGCAGTCGCTGCTTCTTGGGCCAATTGGGCTGCTTGAATGCCCCCCTTTAAAGCAGATGCTGCAGAAGTATTGGTACGGAATGTTCTCATGGCGGCCGCAAGCGAGCGCTGCTGCACACGCGACAACCTTAGCAAAACCGGTTAAGAAGGTGCTTCGTATTCCCCGAGTTTGAGATGTTCTGTGGCTATGAGATACCTTACGTGAGATAGTTCCGACGTATCAAACAGAAAGAAACTGCTCTCATTTTCCCTGCCTAAACTAGTTAGCGTTCTTGAAGCTTTAGAGTAGCATACCGCTAGCTATCCCCGGACCAATCAAATTCAACAATGTAATTGCCCGAGGATTTACTCAGATCCAGAAGCAACTAATCAAACGAACTCCTAATACACTAATATCTTTCCGTCAGTCATTCGATTTAACAATCAACGAGCATCCGAAGTGACGCTGACTGCCCAGCAACGCAAGGGCAATTTTACGTTACGATTAAGTAACAATGTGGTATCATTACTCAAGAAAGACTAAATCATGCAAATGTGGTTACTGGCAAATGCTGGGGACGTTAATCGATCAGACCAGAGAAGGGTAGATCCGATGTTCAGTGATTGCTATCGTGCCATGATTTTCATTCTTCGTTTCTATCTAGGATATTGCTCTGGATAGAAGAGCTACAAGCTAACTATGAGCGTTCCTCCAGGCGTGGTAGGGTGTTTCGTGAAGAGCCAATCATTCCCTGAGATGGCAAATCACGTATTTTAGAGTTGTCATTGTTATTTTGCAAAGAGCAGCCTAAAACTCCTCATAGCAGATGAACTTCCTGCCGCCAATCGTGGCGCTAGCTGTGGGGGTTGAGCCGGAAGAACCGTTGGTGGTCGGAGCAGCTGTGCTCGTGCTTGAGACAGCATTGATTTTCGAGGTAGGTGTAGCACTGACAGCAACTGATTTCGAGCTGGTAGATACAGGCCGAGTCGCAGATACAGAGGTAGAAGCAGTGGCTGAAGCGGAGGAAGAACCACTGGAGCCACCCGCCATGACAGATGGACCTGGGATCTGATAGCTGGTCAGCGTCCGGTAAATGTTGATCAAGATGCCAGGGTCAGTCGGGGTGTATAGCTTGGTTCCTAGTGTGCCAGATGAAAGTGAGTTCGTGCCTGATCCGCTGATTTCAAGGTTGATGCATTGCGGATAGGCCTGAGCGCCGCCTTCGGTTCCAGCACTGTGCAGAGCGATTGTCTCATGGCGGAGAACATACTTTCCTGGAGCGATCTCGGCTGGAATTGTGGTGACCCAGGTAAAATTGTTCGCAATCAGATCGTCCGATGCCCAGTGTTGAGGATTCGATGTCCCGTCAATAAGACCGGATTCCTCGATCTTGGTGAATTGTAAGCCAGTTTTGTCGACGGTGGTGCAGTCATCACCACAAGGTGCGAGGTAGTCGAGCATGGGGCCTTTGTGAGAATCAGGCCACGTGTTCCACTGCAACTCGATCTTGGAGCCAGCGTTGACGGCTACATAGATCGTACCGGGCACAGCGTTGTTATGGCAGATAATGTTCTGATCCGTCAAGCTTGTAGCAAAGCCAGTGTCTCCATTGTCAGCTTTCCAACCTGGGCTGACGTCGGTGGACCAATGCGACTGGCCAGGGTAGTATTTGCCTTCTGCAAGGATGCCTTGAACCCAGCCATGGGCTGCAGCATTTTGAACAAGAAGGATGCCGGCCAGGAATGCGGATTGCATGATGGAAGACATTGTTGGTTAGATTTTTTTAGAGTCGGAAAGGACTGTCTGAATGAACGATCTGAGTGAATGAATTGATGGGCGAACGAACGACTGAGGATCCTGCCAGAGGATACCGAAGAAATGAATTTGTTGTTCAAAGGACTAAGGAACGATTGGTTGCAAAACCAGCTTTGCTGCGTTAATAGATGCGAAATTCAAGAAGTCACCTAAGCCGGCCGCCGGGCCTTTTGTATTCAGTAAATCAAAGCATTTCAGGTGTTAGCCATGTTAACTCCAGCCCAAGGCCAGAGCAAAATTGACCATGCCGTAATCTAAAGTACGATGCTAGTGATTCAAATGTCGAAGAGAAATTGAGTAGGAGTCATCTTGACGCTTGGCCAGTTAGGTAACCCAGATCAGATCGTTCCAGGAAGTAAAGATAATGATTATTGCAAGGACAAGCCGGACTCGATTATTGAAGGGCAGTTTCAAGGTGCTGGATAATGTTGTTTGGGAAGAGCTTGGTACTCGCTTATGCCTTGTATTGCCGCCACATATCAAGAAGGCTCTAGCTTCGCTGGGAAAGGTGTCCGGTCCACAAGTCTTGGCACATGTTTCGGACAAGGATATGATGGTTTGAGCCTCATACTTTCTCAGTCCTTGCAGGCTGATCAGTTAATTTGGCTTCGCTGTATAGCCTGAAACTAGTTCGATAACCTTTTTTTGTTTGCCGCTTAGATTTTCGGAGTTCTCATCGAATCTTTTTTGCGCAGAAATTCATGCGGCTGCCAGCGCTAATCACCAGCGCGAAGGGAAATGGATTGACATGGTGAAATCTGATCAGCACTGCACGGTTTTCTTTAGCAGAACGATCTCAAGGCATAACAAGCGGTCTTGCCTACTAACCTATGCATACGGAAAGTTGCGACAGATGCCCGAAACTGAAGATAGTTGCTTAGCAAAAAATTATGCATGTCTTTGATACTGTCTTGACTTTGAAGGCGCTATTCAATTTTGCTGTTTGAAGTCACCCTTGTGCATCTGAAAAGACGTGTCGCCGCAGGATCTAGGAGTATGTGTATGCCCCTAGCAGACCGGCAAATGCTCGGTAGATTGGTTGGAGACAATGGAGCAATCCTTTCCAGATGTCCAAAGGTCAGATGAGCACCCTTTGTAGAAGTCCTTGCAACACTGTCATCTCTGCTGCAGTGTCAGCAACTCTCCATCATTAGTGTTTTGCAGACGAACAGCAGTGATGGCTCTGTCACGATGACCACTACCGTTTGGCGTGTCGAACCCATCAGCTGATACAGTCCGTGCTTGAGCAGCCCTCCAAATGCTAAATACCAGATCTCTAGTGTCCAGGTAATCGAAATGAGGCAATCGACGCCACAGTTTCGTGCGGATGGCCTCGATAATGGTTGCTACCACGATGAGACCGTTAAGTGCTGATAGCAAGTAGATAAATGTCTTCTTGCCTAGAGTGATGGCACGGCGCTGCACAAGGACTGTTTGTGTTTCGACATCTTTCGCTATCATTAATTGAGCACTTTTGTAGCAGACCACAATATCATCGGCCATAGCGACGATCGCGTTCTCGATGCCGGTTAGACTTACGTCATTATCTGATGGGGTCGCGGTCCAGTTCGAGATCGATTCACGGTAAGCTGCAATGCTAGAATTGAAAGAGTCGCCAACTAGTGACATGTACAGGTTGGTCTGGGCTGATGAGATGATCGTGAACTGCCTTGCTACCGAATGGGTGATGTTGTAAGAAAGGTCAAACTCTGCGACGTTCTGCATCGGCGTCACAGTGATGTTGCGGTCCGCAATGTTGACCGATACGTTGAAGAGCTTCGGCTGGAAGTCTAGTGTGCATTGCGTATTGTTGAGGAAAGGATACGCTGAGCCAGCCGCAAAGCCAACGTATCTTCGTGAGCTTGGTTTAGCAGCGTAGGAAACGCCCATCGCAACGATGGCGAATGCGTCGCCTTGATTGCTCCAGTAAGTCGAGTATTCTGAAACGCCAGCAGGACTGTTTGGAAGGTAGCCGTAGGCAATATATGACCAACCCGAGTCCTTTCGGAGACGGAATCTATTCGTGGCGTTATAAATGCAGTCAACCGAGACTTGGTAGGAGACTTCCTGGTACGAATACGCAGTGTTCAGCGCGTCAGCTTGGATTGTATCGTCGTCCAGACCGACGACGGCACCAGCGCCATATGAGCGACCAACATACACGTATTGCGAATTGTCATATTTTTGGTGGACCGAAGGGCTATTATCGACAGTGGTAGCAGAAGCGGCAGATGTGAGGAGTTGTCCCTGGAACTTGACACCAACGGCATAAGCGAAGAGGCCCTTTGAATTCCGTATGAATGGGCCTTGACTGTTGACGTGGAAGGGTACTCCCTCAGCAATGACACGTTATGATATTGTGGCACTGCTAGTGATGCATCGTGTATCGAGGTTGTTGTAACAGGTGTGATGCTAGCGGCCCATAACGCCGCTGGAGCAAAGCAAGCTGACACAAAGAGGCCCAGTACGAGAACGTACGAGATTTGAAGATCCCATAATGTCGTTGGTGTCGTCAGGCCTCGCCATAGGTGCAAGGTATTCAGGGAAACCGTTTTCAAATTGATATGGATTCGTGTCCAGTAATTGATCAGATAGCATACCGCGTTAACGTGGATGAGTCCAAGCAAAGCGGCCAAGACCTGAACGATCAATGAGGTCAGTGCACGATTGTTGACCACAAAATGGTAGAAATCTCCTGATGTTGCCCAGCCTTTGATGGCAACAGCAAGGAGAAAACCGCAAAGAATTGAGGTCAGTAGAAGGCCGCCGAAGGGAAAAAACTTCCAGATGTCGAGCTGTGGATGAGGCTCAATTGGTTCGTCGCGAAAATGGTGGTCATTCTCTGAAGTCAGTGATTCGTAACGTGTCTCTGGCAATGGTTTTCGACGAACTGAAATACCATATTTCACGTTTTCATGCAGGACTGGCGACGGTGAGTCAACCAGCTCGTACTGATCCCGCATCTGTATTTGTTGGGTTACTATGGACGCGATCGGCGGCCATTCTGAGATGTGGCGCGGTAGGTACTTCTTTATCTAAAACTGCTCTAGGCTTAAAAAGCGTGGCGCAACGGCTTCGGGGAACCGAAGCCATCTTGGCAGATTTGCAACCAATTGTCAATGTTTGTCATATCAAGTTCAAGTTCTGCTGTAATTTAGTGGCACCTCAAAAGTCTAGAGTTGAAAGTCAGTGTTAGGCAAATGCAGAGACGTGAGCCTAGACTATAGACGTACCGCAAGGATCCATTCCAATTGGATTTCGTTGTGTTGAGATCAAGATGCTGAGGGCAACTGCGATTTTTGTGCACCAAAAGAAGCACTCAAGCAATGGCACTTACAATCCTAGTCCTGGTAGACGCTTGGCCAGCGTTGCTGCAGGCAGTGGCTTCATATTCCGTGCCTGAATAAAAATTTTGATAACGGCGGTATGATGCAAGGAATAAACACAATTAGGACTTCAGGTAGATGCCTCAGTCACCAAAGTCCTCCCAACTATCTCTCCTAATCAAGTCCAAATTCACCTCGTTTACATTGCTTGGCTCCCGACCTGGATTCGCACTTTCCGGCCCAGGCGGAACCTCATCGTCACTCAAGAACGGACTTCTCTCGACTTCCACTCTAGGACCAGGCACACTTCGAATCGGCGCTGGTCCAGGAGGCGCAAGCACTGTTCGTTGCACCGGTGATGATTCAATGGTGACGTGCGGATTGCTTGAATGTGAATGGCCGTTATGCTGTACTGAATTTGACTTGTGATGATCGCTAAGATGTGTGTGCTCGAGACACTGCTCGACTTCTTCTACCGCTTGTGCCTGTGCTTGATTCATTGCCGCGCTGACTGACCGTTTTTCCTGTGTCCCATCTGGCGTTGGACTAGCGGCCGTGGGGCTCTTTACAAGTGGATCGAGGGTCTTATCTCTGATGGGCGAAAAGAGTAAGTGTTCCGGCACTCCTCCTGCAGGCGGTGAGGGTGGACTCATTTGTGTGTTGATGGATGGCATCCTCGTTGAAAACTTCCCAGGTTCTTTGTCCTCTTCGGTATTGTCCCGACTCTTTCGCGTTCGCCAACCTCTCCTCGCTTTTGGCGCTGGCGGCGGTTTCTTTGATGTCTTCGTTTGGTCGTCCGCTGCTGGCCGTTCCGCTTCCAAAATTGCCCTCTCTTCCGATTCTGCCACTGCTTGTAGCATTTGCTCGTCTTCATACTTCTCCACCTCGTTCCTCTCCATGTCGGGTGTAATCGTTTTCTCGGGTATTCCCATCCTTGTGATCTCCATCTCAGTTGGTACGGACTGGGCTTTCGGCCTCATAAACCCCGACCGCCTGGCTTTCGGTGGAGGCGGCTTCTCCTTCTTCGTAAACACAGCCTGCCTGAGGCCGTGCTTGAGGCTTGGGTTGCGACTAGGGGTGATGACTCCAGGCTTCTCTTTCTGGACAGCCATTTCCACCATGCTAAGGCTCGAGTGTCTCGCCGACTCGATTTGCGGGGTCAAGAATTGACCAATGGTCAACGTTGAAGCCTTTGATGATTCTCGCTTCTTGAGCTTGCGAGGAGCCGGCAACTCTGGAGGCTTGGGCCGTGAGGGAGATGTCGGCGATTCTGGCGATGCTTCGTCGATGGGCGACTCAATCGGGACCGGTTCGGGCGATTCTGGATCGCTCAGCCAATCCACGGTCTGACATCGCCGTACCAATCTCTTGGTGGTCTCGTCTACATCCTCAAAGTGATTCCATATGTTGAAGGGCTGCGGGGCTCCATCTTCAAGCTCGACTCGGTCACCACACAGCAATGACAACAGCTTCCTGATCTCGTCTCGTTTGTAGTAGGGGGGGTAGCGCAGCTGAGTGTGTGCAAGCAGTGGATAGAGGACTCGTAGGTAGGTATGCCGCAGCGCGCTCGCGTAGTCTGGCAGGTCGAGGAGGTTTCGGACCAAAATGTCCACCAGCACGCGCAGGTCGTTGGTGTAGAAGTACTCGTATGTCGGCGGAGTGGTGAAAAGAAGGTACATCAATTTGAGCGTCAACAGCTGTAAAGACGTCTCATCTGCTCCAGTCAGCCCCGGCTTTCCAAAGTGCTTCGGCTTCACTCACCCTCCCGATTAAGTAATAGTATTATGTTGGCACCAAATGTTTTGTACCTGTGTCCATGAGCTGAAAGCACCTTCACCACCTTATTCGTCAGGGGCAGCGACTTTTTCGCCAGCACCGCCGGATCATGCGCAGCGACCATGAATTGCTCATTCAAAACCAGCTGTCATCTTGTCAGCCATTGCCTCGCCACTGCTTGCGTTCTGCCTCACCAAAACTCGAATAACGGGATAATGGTAGGGGTCATTCACGTCGTCAGAAACCTCCTCAATGATGTCGAAGAGACCGCAAATAAAGTCGTCATTAATGCATGCTGCCAGACACGTCAGCCCGTGTCTCGTCATTTCCCCGCCAGCGACCTACCTAAATCATCATTCGTAATCTTTTGTATTCGGGACATCTCGTACAATATTTCCATCAGTGTCCTATGCATCGATTCGGATTCCTGATGCTTCTGAGGATGAGCCACCAGCTCCACGAGTCGAGGAAAGGCCGCTTCGCGATTGAGGAGATCGAATGTCTGTTCATGTTCCCGCGCATCGGCAAGGAGGAAGGTGACTGCTATTCGGAGGACGTCGATGTCTTCTTCCTGCACCAGGCTGGTCAGTACTGGCACCGGACGCGAAGCTGATCTGGCTCCGGCCTTACCTGTAAGAGACAATAGACCAACTGCAGTCGGATATATGTCGCATGCTGCGCGAACAGAGGGGAGGCATATAGCAAGTATGCGCAGTGAGCCAGCTCATCCTCGGCGGTAATGTGTTCTTCTGCGTGCCACGCCAGTCAGCCATGCTCTCCACCCGAGGCTGCCGTTTGGGGGCTCTCTCGCATACCTCGATGCTCTCCCAGCAAGGCTAAGTAGGATCGCAAAGCATCATCGATGTGGTCATGGCTTTCGCATGGCGCCGCAAGCACACTTTTGATCTGTGCCCAGAAATGGTCCGAGGTGTTGACTTCATGTTCAATGGCTTGTGGTTCCATGCTACGTTCAGCTTCATATCGTCTTGTTCATTGGATTGCAGTCAACCAGGTGGATGTGCGGTCCCAAAACCGTGGCGTGCGCGGCTTTGTTCGTGTGAAGAGATCGTGGTCTGTACAGTGGTTCAATTGGGGGTAGCGCGGTGGTCGACGTGCGCTGACTGGCGAATGTGCCCGCCGAACCAAAGAAGAAGGTGCAACTGTGAGGCATTCGGGTGACGTTGACGCAATTTACTGCTGAAACCGGGGCTAAAAATTGATGTCAGCGGCTGATCGCTGCTGGAGCAGTCGCACATCCCCCATCTGGGCCGGATAACGGTGCAGGCAGAGAAGGTAAAAATAGATCAACACGAGGTACCACATTACGATGATGTGAAACGATCACACGAACAGCGCTAACCATGTATCACGGTTCTCGCTTCGTTGATGCTCTGGCGGATTGACCGTCAAGCCAACAAAAAGCCCGATTGGAGCCAGTAAAGATATTCAAGAATTGTTGTATACAACTCAACACCCAACTCTCACTTTTCAACTTTCATAGGATGTGCCTCGGTATTTAACACCCACTCATCCAAACTCACCACTTCCGGCTCGCTGAAAAGTAAGTAAAAATACTTCAGCGTCTCCGCCAACCAGAAACTCTCCATCGTGTCTCCCAACTCTCCAAGCACACTTGTCACATCCTTGACCACCGCATTAGCAATCTCCGTCTGCGTCGCTGCCTGTACGGCCTCAAACATCTGCCATCCTTTCTTCCGCCACCTCTCGTCGCCGGTGATCCGATACATGTGGAAGACTGACTCGATCGCCTCGGGTCGCAGACCGTAGTGTGGATCGACAATTTTGGTATAGCTGGGTGGGAGGCGCTCTTCTTGGATGCGTGCTCTCACATACTTCTCGTGGGATAGGGCTGTTTTGGGAGTGAATGAGATAGCAGAGGACACGGGTGGAGGTTCAGTCTCGGCGTCTATGTCTTCGTCAAATTCGAGGTCTGGCTCTGTTTTGCTGGGTTTTCCAGCTGATGTGATAGGAGCGTCTCGCTTGACATTAAGGTCGTCATTTTTAATTCTTGTCCTGTCTGCCCTCTGCTCTGCTGTCGAGGCTTCGTCTTTGTCAGTGGTGGCCTCCAACATTGCTTGCTTTTTCGACTTCTCGTAGATTGCCTTTTGGTTCTTATTCCATGTCCGCACAGCCTCAAATCTCTCATCGCGTCGTGGGTCAAGCGCTTCATGCCACCTCGTCTCGTTCCAAACACAAACATCAAGGCTTGGACATGGAACTACAGACGCTGACTCTGGCATGACACCAGTTGGCATTGATTCGTACGCCCATACACAGCCATCCGTAAGCTCCGTAGCAAGCTGCAGATCATCTTGGATGCCAAAGAGCTTCGATCCAAGTCCAACCATGCCACCAAGGAAGCACGAAAGATGAGTAACCTCGTATACGGTTTCCTCCCGTTTCTTGACCTCTTTTGCTTTAGGTCTGAACTCTCGCCTGGCCGCGAACAGAATCCTGCGGTCTTTCTCTTTGACCATAGGCCGGAAGAGCAATTCATTGCGTATAGTGGTCATTGAATCCAGGTACATAGTCTCATACTGCTTGTTGCGCCCACGCAGCAGAGCATGCATCTTGGGGAGGTATTCATACGTCGAGTCGGCTTGACCTCCAATTCCATAGGTATGCGTCTTTGCATCCTTTTCCGGAGCTAAACCTTGTGGTATGCATTCTTCGGTAAGAACCTTCTGACTGGGTTGTCGCGACAGAGAGATCCTCTTGCTGGATGTTGCCAAATCTTCATCTTCCTCGTCTTCTTCATCGTCGTTATCATCGAGCGGCATGTCCCGCTTCACGAGGTCTTCGTCAGCGTCAGGCTCAGTATGAGTCTTCAAAGATCCGGCGTTCAGCATGATAGCAGGCTCTTCACCGTTCGGGTACTTATCACCAGCAGTTTCAGTCATGCCCTTGTTGTCTTCTGCATTCTTTTCAGAAGCTTTCAAGGCCTGCTTGCACCCTGAGGCATCAAGCTTCAATGGCCACAACCCTGGCATCAACGTATTCGATTGCCACATTTCTAGCTCATTCACGATGCGCGCAACTGCATCGTAGTACTCATGGTTCCCTGTGATCTGGGCCAATCGCGTCATCTCCACTGACAACGAACCAAGTTCCGCCATGGTCACATGCGAACCAGCGCGATGAGGCTCAGACATCTTTGAGGGCGCCCAGTGGTAGAAGGTGACTGGCATTCTATTGGGTGTGTCAAAAGCACCCATGAGGATGTCCGCCAGCTCTTCAGCCTTCTCAAGTAGCATTGGATATTTACTTGCACTGATGTCGTAGGCGGCAAGTAGACCACCGAGATATCGGATGACTGTCTCGAACAATGGAATGTCCGGCCTAGGCGACGTCTTGAAATCAATTTTCTCAACCTCCACTAGCGCATCTTCGAACTCTTGCTTCAATCCCATAATCCACAAAGTATCGAGCGTGTCGACAAGCGTGGCACCCCATCCCATGAAGGGATCAGCGAAGCTCTTGGACAATGGCTTGACCTCATCGTGAGGAAGACCGTGCGTCTTGTATCCATTCCATGCGTGCCTGAAGGACTCTTTGATTACGTTCAGTTTGTTGATACGATCCTGCTTCGATGATGCAGTCTCAGGGCTGAAGGCCGCTTGTATCTTCGGTAGCTTCTGCGGTGCTCCAGATGGCAGTTTTATCATGTCCTGCGCACGGAGTGGATATTGTGCCTTCGGCTTCTTCCATCTTGCTTTTGCGCTGTCAGAAGATGTCACTTCGTACCTGCCGTAGCCTTCTTCTGGTTGTTCGACAACTGGCTGTTTGGGCAGAACCTCGTCGCCTGTTGGCCTAGTTGGCGTAGGTCTCGATCGAACCGGAGTTGTAGTGGAGGTCTTGCTTGTGGTCGTAGGTACTGGGACAGGCACTATCCGTTCACCAACCCTCGTATCGGCATCTTCCACAGCTGGCACGTCTTCGTCCTGCGAGACCGGTGGCGGAACGGGCCTCGGTTGGGGTGCCTCAACGATGTGATCTTGTACCGGCGGTCGCTCGGGAATGTCATACCTGTGATTGGGCTGGCCTAGCTGCTCAAGATCATCTAGACTCCATGATCCGGAACGGGAGAGGTAGTAGATTGTGGCGGCAGAGAGTGCAGCAACCACAAGGAAGAGCCGATATCGACGCATGCCGAACATGATAGTGGAGAAGTGCCACCTTCTGCCCACTGTGGAATGTTCTATCTGAAGAATGTCATGCTAGTCATCACTGTCGCCCCTGCTACAAAAGTTGGACAACAGACAAGAGAGATACAAATACAAGAAGCGAACGGACTAAGCAAAAGCAATCTCGTCAATGCTGTTGTTCAGATGCGACCATTGTGTTCGATCGTCGACCTGGTTCTGAAAGATTACGGCAAGCACGTGAGAATTATGTTCACAACGGAAAGCGCGACCGGGGTAGGAGGCAGCACCCCACACGCTAGGTTGAACAACCCCTTTGGTGGCGTTCAGGGGTTTGAACGAGCTGAAGCGTCCAGATGTGGAAGGTGTTTAGAGGTTGCAGAGGGAGCAACTATGGCAATACGAAGACGAGATGGCATCGGCCGCACGTACAGCACACGTATTTGCGCCAGCACCGAGTGCTTCCCTCCATTGGAAACATCTAAAGGCATTCGTTGACCACATACTTCATGGATTCTTTGATTTAAAGGGTTACGACAAAGACGCAAGCACACCTCTCAGCTGTGAATCTATCTCAATATGAGCGCTCTCTTGCCGCCCAAGCACTTGAAATCCATCCAGGGGCTTCCGTTTCAAGAGATCTCCAACCCCTGCATTTATCATAATCGACTCTGTAACGGCATTTTTGGTTAGAGGCCGCATATCTTGCCATATCCCGTTCTGGCGCCTTTGAATGTTGCACAGATCACTGTCACCGTCAATCAAGTAGGACTCGTGCACAAATTCATTCTCTGGTTGCGGGTGCTGTTGTTGGGGAGGCACTGGTATCAGTCGCTCACTGAACGATGCTAGATGTAGCACAATATTCGTCAGAAGTAGATGACACGAGTAGTTTGTGCGTATCGTACGACTCCGTAATAGCCTCCGGAGTGCTGCATTTGTCTTTTGCACAAGCGAGAGCACTGACTCGTACGACTGTTGTTGCTGAGAAAATCGCTTGAGGTGGGCCAGGAGCTTGATGCATACCGTTTCGTCATCTTCTGGTAAGGCTTCGGCTCTTCGCGTGGCCATTGTTTGAGAACCTCGAACACTTACTCCCTGGCTAAGGGGTGGCATATTTGGCGGAGAGGTACTTGATACTGTCTCCAGATCCGACGATGAGAGGTATCGCATCTGCGGCGGACTCATGGATGGCGTCGGCAAACCAGTCTGCAATATATAAGACATGTCATCTGCATTGCTGAAAGCGGCAGACTGTGACATTTCCAAATTCAGCAATTGCTCCTCACAGTTCGAGAACTCAAGCGGACTCTGTTCGTCGTACGAAATCAAGCTGGTCCAATCATTCGATACACAATTCTTTTTCGACTGCTTTTCGGAAACGTGTGTTGGTGCTGGTGACGGTAAACTTGTTGGCCCAACTGTGACACTCCAGTGATTCGGCCTCGATTCACTCATTGCTGATTCAGGAAGTGGCCGTTTCCTTCGTTTCCCAACGACCTTCCCTACTCTAGACTCGCTGTAGGTACAGTCAAGACGCTTCTCAGCACATCGTTTGCAGCCTTCCTTGTTGCCGTCACATCGAACCTGTCCTGACTGTCAGCGGTATGTAAACTGGTAGCAAGGCAAGGGCTGCTGACCTTAGCAGTAAAGCAAGAGTTACAGGCTGAGCGTAATTTGATTGGCTTTGAATCTCCTGGTTGTTTAATTCCTGCAGTTGACGGCGTCGACATCGCAGTTCTGTGTCACGTAAGTCAGGTGTCAGTGGGCAGGTTGTTATGCTCTACTCACGTGCTTGGCGATTCTGACATGTTTCCTTGAATAAATTTTCAGTGAAGGAAATAAAGTCTGTTCAAAGGGCCTCTAAATCTTTTGATGTCGTTATTGTCTCCTTAGCGTCTACGAAGTACGAAGTAACGCCTCTGAAGAAGTAAATTACGGTCCAGGTGGTAATAAGCTCCTGGGACGGTGATGAGGCGTCAATAGAGTGAATCAATATGATCAGTGGGCGGTTCGAGCAGTGTGGAGGCGTCACGCGTTGAATTGCCGGCAGGTACAAAGACGGACCCGGCGTTGTAGACTCAGGGGATGGTGCAGTGAAATTGAATGAGAACACGATCTCAAGCGGATGACTTATGATATGGAAGGGCTGATAACTCCATCAATGAACGAGGCTAAGTTTGTGAGACCCATATATGATAACCTTGCTGACGACCGTGAGCCCCTAAGTGTGTGGATGAAAGCGTCAAACCAAGCCATGTTCTGGGTTTGTTCAGTATTCGTCGAATCCGAGCAGGCAAAAATGTAGGGCTGACAGTGACAATCATTTGCATGTCACATCTCGCTTGGCGTAATAACTAGACATCGCGAAGCTCGCAGCTTATGCTCGCTTTTACGACGAACAATACGACTGCATCAATAGATGTTGCAGAGTGAGCAGAAAAGTGTCACAAGGGTACCGTTTGGGGCAAGGGGCGTACCATGTGGCGGGCCTTAGGCCAATGCATTCGGGCGGATCTCGCACTTCTGACGAGACTGGGATCTGAAAGCTCCCGCAAGCAGTAGCCAAGACTAACGTGCTATTAGAACTTTCAGACAAGACTCGAACCGACCCGCCAACAACTTGACAAAGAGTGGCTTGTTACGAAAGAATTCTGAGATAAATGAACGGCGCAAGGGGGAGACGTAACCGTAAGATGTTGTGGAGATGACAAACCAAATAAAGCAAGGGTGAACCAATCATGTCTGCAAGTACCTGTGGGGGATCTCTCGGATTATTAGTGCACTTTGAAGTCTAAAATGGTAGTCCAAGCCTCCTGGCGTGCGCTAAAGTCGTTCAAAAGAATTGCGGTCGGGTTTATCTCAGCCATAAAAGGGGATGCGACTGCGAGCTCGAAAACTCAGCTCCATTCATTTTTCTTCGAGAATACTTGGAGTAAATCGGATGATCTTCTGCTTGGACCGCGTCATCGTCCGAGCATGTTCTCGCATTATCGTTGTTTGGAATCGAGGGGAATACTCCTTGCTCTCGATGCATGAAAGCGGTATTGATTTTGCAACAATGCATTCATAAGCTTTGAAAGACAATGTAACATGAACCGCAGAATAGAGGTGTGTTTCTCACCTCATGCGTACTGAATGCTCGTGTAATGGGAGCAAACAAGCTTCGCGATGACCTGGTAGCACGGCCCGAAAGCATCGCGAGGTCTTGAAAGCGACAATTAGCCGCACAAGATGGATGATTCGTGACTACCATGATCTTGGGCTCCTATGGCTGGGCTTCTGTGATACGACTGAGCCTCCCGGACTATCGGCATGAGCTTCCTTTTTCGAGAATATCTGTACAACGAGAGCACTCTCGTATTACCGTGAAGTCTTACAAGGCTATCTGGCCCATTGTGGCCATCTTCGTGTCTACTATGAGCAGCAGCGTTCGAGTACCCAATCTACCACAAGCGAACAAGGATGGCGATTGTCAAGACGTGGAATAGTTTACGTCAGCATCAAGCGAGATGTAGCTATGGTAGTATTAGGGTTTTCTTGCTGACATGCATCGAACCAAGAAGCTTCGCCCTTCATTACATGATCAGGATAAATTTAGTTTACCGACCCCAGCCTGTTGTTCGATTTGTTTCTGTCCCATGAGCTTGGAGGTGTCGGTTGTGCCAAACACGTACCCTGTTAAATCGGGTGAAAAGTCGCCGTCAGAAGACCGAGAATTTTTGTGATCCTACAGCAAAGCGAAAACGAAAACTCTTAGATCAGCATAGCAGAAACCGAAAGCATGATCGATCAATATGCTAAAAGGTGCAAGTGTGAATGCCATCAAGGGTTTACTTAACTGGAACCATACGGAAAGCAATCTCGGCTTGGCGAAGATCTTGCTCATTTCAGCTCAATCGCGAGTGTTGACATTAAGGTAAATGTGACGATATCCGCACTGAATCAGTATGTCTCGAATTACTGGAGACACCAGAGGCGTGATCCAGAAGCCGCAATCCACAACGTATTTTGATAAAGTTCTCAACTAGAAGACGATATCTCTTCTGCTGTCAATTCCCTAGATCTTCGTCCGGGAGCACGCCAGCATTAGGAAAGAATGTTACACTCCGGCACCTCCTCTCTTATCGTCATCATGAGCTTTCTGGAACTGTCTTATCAGCCCAAGCACACCACCGCCCTGTGCAAGCACCCTGGGATCCTCTTCTTCGTCGCTTTCGCCATCCAGATCGTCGTCGTATTTCCAACTACCTAGATCAGCTTCCGGAGTGACATCAGCCACATCAGCTTGACGATCCTGATCAGCGGCGTCCTCTTCAACTTCCTCTTTTAAGGTCATGTTCATCATGGTATCGCCCAACCCAGGCAAGACGCGCGATTTGGTTCCTGCTCGTCGCGGTCGCATCGACTGAGGTGAGGCGAAAGCGATGCTGGCACCATCCCCTTGCGGCAGATGATGCGGGTCCAGCAACAGACTCTCGTGGACGCGAGAAGTCTGGTTGGGCTGCGGATGATTGCTCTGGGGTGCTTCTCCAGTCGGCGATAGTAGGCCCGGAAACGGTGGTGGCATGTTGAAGGGTTTGCGCCGATTTCTGGCGTAAGCATATCGCACGTCAGTCTTCGGGTTCTGAGTATAGTCATTCATAAAGCCCCAATAACTTTGCTCTAACTTGTTATCCTTCGACGCAAAATAGTCATCTCGAGCTGCAGCGGCAACATCAGCTGCGTTGGCGGCCCGTGTTCCAGCATTTCCGCCAGTACCAATTTGACCAGGTTTTTTGAAGTTGAATTCTGCGAAAGAGCACACGTATCCTAATCCGTCCACATGCACGGTGAACTCGCGAAAGAAATCGATGATACGATCGCTGCATTTTGGCAAGCTGATCCAGAGAACAAATGGGGTGAATATCATGCTCAGTATTTCTTCGAGCAAGACAACAATCTGCATTTGGTAGAGTTGCTCGAACTCGGACTTTACCTCGACCGTATGTAAGCGACCTTCCCAATGAGCTGGGCGATAGTGAGTGAATTCTATGACTTCTTCCATACTGTACGACGAGTCATAGATCATGTTGTCATCTGGCAGCATACCGCGAGCAACAGCCCATATCGAGCCAAAGACACCAAGATAGAAGATGGTTGTGCGACCACTTGTGATCTCGAAACCCAGGAAGTTTTCCTGGTCTAGAATAGTTGCAAGACCAAGGATGGAAACGAGTGCGCCAGAAATGAAAGTGACAAAGCGAGCGGCTTGGACCGTTTTATCCTTTGGGAACTGGTTGATGTATCTAGTTGCAAATGGATGCGACATTTTGAGCCGTCGGCCGAACAGGTGCCATAGCTCATTAAATTCCCGGAATTTCCACTGAGCGTATACGTTGTACTGCCGCGAGCCGATTTGCGCTGGATCTTTTTGGTATTCGTTGAAGTGCTGAAAGAAGTTCTGCACCACAAAGTAAATGATTAGAAGAGGAGCAGACAGAAGGCTGGTCGTTCCTGCAAAAATGAACCTCCGTCTCAAACCCTCGCTCAAAGCCTTGCGATGCGTATCCTTTAAGAAGAGCTGGCGAAGTTGGCCTTGGGAATTGAAGACGTAGTCCATGATGCAATAGTTGAGGTGCCATTCCAGGGTCCTGGTGAAGAATTGCCTGCTCCCGAGAAGGGGCAGGGTGAGAGAGGTGTCAAGAACTTCCTTGTTGATCATGGCGATCATGTAGTTGTCTTTACGCATCAAGCGGTTGGCTATATCATGGGCATCCATACGCTGCTTGCTCTGGGTGCCCATGAAGCGTCTTGACTGCGGATTTTGAGACGTGCGGATATTCGGATTGGCGTCTCGCAGAGCCATCAGTCTGCTGACAACCTCTTGCCATGATATCGATTGTATCTCGGACTCGGGAATATTTAACAAGTGTAGGAAGAAGTCATGTAGACGGTTTAGCCTTCGAATATCCAGGATATACTGAAACGTCCTGATGATACAAATGAAGGTTGTAAGCCAGAGTGTCAAGTTTGGGACAAATCCCATTCGTGCTGTACAGCGTGGTATGAGTATCTCGGAAATTTTCGTGCTTCCTTTGACACTGCCATAATCTATGCACTGTGTCAGGAACAAGCTGAAACCGATGACGAATGTGACGGTCAGCAAATTGAGAAAGCGTTTGAGAACGATGGACCAGAAACCCTTCAGGATGTAGTAGTCGTAGACATCGGCCAGGAAGTTGTCCAGGTTTTCAATGTTGGCCCATCTCCACAAGGCCTTCTCTTTCGGATCAACGGTGGCCATGGTGTTCATGCCAATGACAGGTCTCGTGGGCTGAGGCAGGTTTTGGGAGGCCATTCGTGTTGCAAAGGGTGAAGTAGGATCCCACTCCGGATGCATCTGGTGGTGCTCGAAACGGTCTCTCGGACCTTGTTCAGGACTTTCGGGCACCCTGCCGGCGTGGCCCTCGATGAGCAGCGATGCTGGCACGTCATCTTCCAGGTCTTCCGCCTCGAGAGGCGTATGTCCTCGCCGGCTCTTGCCCGGCCTACCGGCCGTTCTCACAGCGTTTTCAGACATTCGAGAGGTCCGTGGGATGGTTGCAGGCACACGCGGTACTCGTTCGGTCGAAGGGCGATCATGATATGGATGCTCTGCAAAGTCGTCATCGTCCGACCTCGCGTCCTCCTCGTGGTCTTTGATGGTCTCGTAGATGGAAGCAGCAACTGGGTCAGATCGGAATCGGGCTAACAGAGCCATGACAACGAGCTCATTGTTGAGCGATGTAGTTCTTCTTACTCTCCGGTGGATGCCAGAAAAGAAATTAGCAGTGTCGACCTAGTCCACGCTGCTCGATGATCAAGCCATGTGTACGGAGGATCTGCCAACTTTGCCCACATGAGCTGCGCTAGGTCTGCTGCCTGTTGCTTGTTAGCCGATGATGCACACCGTGCTTGCGAAAAGTTCAGATTCGAGAAGCTTGCCTCTCCATGAGACACGCCAGAATGTAGATCGGATGCTCCCCCCCATTCACGCTGTAAACACGACATGCTGCACTTGACGCACGTCACGCAAAGATCGAACCCAATTTGGCTGCAGGGCTCCCAAGCATGCGCGGTGCAGGGGCCGCCAACCGCTAAGCCATGCTTGCTGCCACGCTACTGACGCCTAAGCATGGAGAATCCCGCAGTGTAATGGTGATAGCGAGTCATGTATCATTGAGAGCACGAGTAAGTTACCGATAAGCACCAAGAGGAGCGTTCTCCTGTTGCTGCCCTCGCCATGTCGCGCAAATATTAGTGATAGGTAGAAATTGTTCCGGAGGAGACGCGAGCATTACTGTCTCCTTCGCCCTTCAGGTCATGGTACCGAGTATCGTCTCTAGATCTACTTGGCGTCAATAGAGTGGTGATCAGTGGGTGTACTAAGCGACTTTAGCTGGCAATGGCGACCAGGATGTGTGCCTGATTTTCTCCACACAGCAAGCAGCGATTGTCCCTCCGCCAGCACAAATACACATCTTCTGTTTGTGCGCAGTTGCTCGTCTGGAGAGTCGCCTTGCAACCTCCATATCGCCAACGCTTCCCTCTGTCCGGCTTTGGTGTCAGCGTGGTCTGTTTGAGTCCCATATGTTCACCGACCACCGGCCTCCCACCCCCAAATCCAGCGCCACCGTATACCGACAACAATACTCTCGAAGTCGTTGGTGGTACCCGTGAAAATACGTAGGATACTACACCCGAGACTAGCATTGGCATTCCGCCTGGTCTGACAACGTTGAGCGCAAACCAACGTCGTCAGCCCCACATGTCGCTGCGCTGGAAAATGCGCATAGACACCGCCTCAGTGTCGAGACACAAGCCTTGAAGCCAGCCTTCCTGCACATGGTAGACGAACCCTCGGTCGAGCTGCGATGAATGAACGCAGCATGAAAAAGCACAACGCGGAAGCGGCGAACCAGACGCACGGCCGGCATGATGGGCATTCCAGCCGTGATCGGCGCACGAGTGTAAGACGAAGTGAGGTTCGACATGGAAGAATATACGAAGACGCTGTTGATCCCACTATACGTGCCGTCACTCCTGACCCGGTTGGCTCAGCGGGGGTAGAAATCACCGCGCTTCCCTCCCCGAGCTCATTTCACCCACAGGGTCAGATACGACTTCAGACCCAAGACCCCACCACATCCGTCTCAAACACTGACGAAGAAAGCACAATCGAAAGCCGGAGGAGGAAAGCTAAGAAGAAATCGAAGCATCGCGATACTAATGCTCACGATACCTCACCCAATTCCTTCTTCGAGAAAACGCGAAAGCGACTAAACTCTATAACCACGACAACTTCTCCATCTCCCCGGCATGATGACAATGCTGTATCCATAGGATTTCCTTCCGTTGTCCAAGCGTCAGCGTTGCCCGACTTACAAGAGATGAAGCACCAGCTTCCAAAAACGCCCCGCAGGACCTTCTCATCCGACACGGCTGTTACCATCAGCACCGCTTCTGTCAAGTCTCCTCTCATCATTGAATCAGACGCTAACAAGATCTTGCAATTGATGAAGACCACGTGCGGTCGCATGCATGGGATTCTGTTTTATCGACCCATTGGGACAACAGCTTGGCATTCGGGATATTGTGCCATCAATGTCGCACCGGGAAGCCTTGTTTGTCAGACAAAGGGCGATGTGACCAAAACAGAAGTTCTGATTCCCGACTTGCGAGGATGCACAGTGCGCACACATTATGACCCACAGGCCCAAAGCACGCATCTGAGTGTGGTGCTGCCCGCTTCAGGGTATGGCTACCAACTCAGACCGCCTGTGCCCGAAACATTCGAGTCATGGCTGGCTGCACTTTTGTGCTGGCAACCATTGAGGCCCAAAGGAATTCACAACAAAATGACAAAGCCACAATCGATATCCATGCACGATCGCCAAAACATTGGGAGCCGACGACTCTCCGACCTTTCAAGCCCAAGAAGCACGACTATTGTAAAGACTGGCCAAATGTTCCTGTGGGATGGAGCCCTGCCGGCCGGTTCCCACCGCCATCAAGCTATGAGGCCAGATTTCAATTCGCAGGAGCAATCAGCACCGTGGAGACGTGTGAATTGCACTCTGCACGAGAACAGTATCCTGCGCCTTCTCTCGGAGGAGACTGCCACGCCTATACGTTCGCTCAAGCTCAACAATCTAGCACGTTGTGCCATCCAGAGGTTGGACGAATCCGTTCTCGATGCCACACATTGCATTGCGATACACCCACAGTATACGATACAATCATCCAAAGCTTCTGAGACCAGTCCTCTAGTCTTGTCTCTTCCATCGCGTGTCGCTTTCGAGGCGTGGTTTGTCTTACTTCGGGCGATGACGGTGCCAGAGCTCTACGGGCCAGAAATAGATTCCACAACGTCAAGCCTTCCGACCTCGGAGCTCACTAGTCCATCGCGAAATATGTTCCGCATTGAGAGAGTTGTGAATGTCAAGATAATCGAAGCAAAGTTTACCCAAGAAATGATGTCGGGCGATCAACACCTGCGGCATAGTGCTCGGTCCTCTCCTCGGGCTGGTGACGGCACGGATGTCTATGCAGATGTCCTGCTCGGCCGCGACCTCCGAGCTAGAACAGCGATGAAAAAGTTTGCCAACTCCATATTTTGGGCGGAAAGCTTTTGCCTCGAAGATATTCCTACCACATTGTCGAGAGTCTCGATTGTGTTGAAAGTCGGTGATCCGGATGAGAAAGAATGGACCATGATTCCCAAAGGTGGTTACGACCTGCCTGCCGGCGAGCAGGCGCCTGACCTCGAGACGATCGAAGTGGCTGCCCATGATCCTGTCTATGGGCGTGTTGATGTGCCATTGTCGGATCTTGAACAGACCAAGACCATAGAGAAATGGTGGCCGTTAGCAGATAGCAACGGCTTCATTGTGGGGCAGGCTTTAATAAAACTAAGCTTGGAGGAGAACGTGGTTTTGATGGAGTCAGAATATTCTCAATTTTCCGCACTGCTTCACAATTTCGCCAATAGTCTCACGTCGCAACTGGGTCAGGTCTTGGGGTCTGAACTGAAACAGCTTTCAGACGTGCTCCTCGATATATTTCAGTGTTCGAACACGGTGGGAGAATGGATCAACAACCTCATTGAAGAGGAGATCGATGGTATTTATCGCGAAGAACCCCCTGTACGGATGAGATTCAGCGGGCGTATCCAGTCAAACGACTCGTACGAGTCTGCAGAGAAGCGAGACCAGCTCGTCAGAGATTTAAGCAGATCTGCTACTATGGAGGCAAACCTCCTTTTCCGGGGGAACTCACTTGTCACGAAAGCACTCGATGCTCACATGCGAAGAATCGGGAGAGACTACCTAGAACGAACACTTGGTGAGAAGTTGAGGAATATCGTGGCAGCCGACCCTGACTGTGAAGTTGATCCAAACAAGGTCAAGTCCAGCGAACAACTGGAGAAGAACTGGTCCCGACTTATAGGCTTGACCAGTAGCATTTGGCAAGCAATCGCCGCCTCTGTTGCGAATTGCCCTCCCGGGATGCGCAACATCCTCAAACATGTCAGGTCGTGCGCCGAAGACCGTTATGGAAACTTCATCAGGACTGTCAAATATACGAGCGTGTCAGGGTTTCTATTTCTGCGCTTCTTCTGCCCAGCCATCCTCAATCCGAAAATGTTTGGGCTCCTCGAAGGTACGTTACATATTGTAAAAGAATCACATTCACTAGGCTAACAGCGCTAGATCACCCGCCTGAGCGAGCACGGCGAAGTTTCACCCTTATCGCTAAGAGTTTGATCGTGCTCGCCAATCTATCAAAGTTCGGCCAGAAAGAGCCATGGATGGAGTCCATGAACAAGTTCCTTACCGCTGCAACGCCAGAGTTCAAAAACTTTATCGAGGAGTTCTGCTCTTGGAGTGCAGTACAAGGGCCTCATCACGAGCCACAATATCAAGCTGCAATGCAAGTCAAACTACGCTTGCCGGCACTCTCGAGGGAAGGCCTGCCGAGCTTACCATTCTTGCTTGATTCGCCTAGATCATTCGCCACATTGATAGATATATGGACGAAGCATGCACCAACGAACATTGTCGACAAGGCGGTGGAGGAGTGTGTTCGAACATTTCATAAGATGTGCCTTGAGCTCAAACAACGCACCAGCGAGTGTATGGCCAACGCTGAAAAGGCACAAGAACCAAACAGCAAACTCGAAATGCAGTGGCAGAAGATGCTCTCTGAGCAGCACAAAACACAGATTTCCCTGAACCCTTTTGAGGAGTTGATCAGCGACAACGACATTACAGCCCTACCTCAGCCACTTGATACTCAAGAGCGGTACTCACACCGTCATTACCGTCGTTCTGGACATGGTGCCGGGGCTAACTCGCCCACGATAGGCGAAGAAAGACGTGAGGGAGAGTATCAACACAGGTCAATCCCTAAACCGATGACAAACTCCACAAATTCATCGAACGTATCATTTGAAGTCTACGATGATCACCGAAGTCGACAAGGCGTACGAAGTCGTGATGGGTCCACGAGAGGCCGGTTCCTAGAAATTTCGAACCAGAGAAGGGGTAGAAATGAACAGGCAGCAGGTGAGGATGCTTTAGGACGGATCTGAAATGATAGATCACTTGATGAGCAATGTTTATGAGCATATGACGAGGAAAGGTTAACATAGCATGTGGCAAGTGTACACAGAACAAGCTACAGTGACGGGCCCTTGTGATCAAAAAGGAAGCGTGATAACATTAGACCTAAATTGGAATAGCTCCTAATGAGCTTCTTGCTCTTGTCGCGTTCGGACGCGTCAAGCGCACTTCTTCCTAAAAAGTCTTGGATGACTGCTCTCTCAGAGGATTCTTTTTAATTTCATTGCGCTTCGGTGTATGGATTGGGCAACTATCATGACTGCTTATCCGCTCGAACCCTGACCCGAGGTTGCCTTTGGAAGAATTGCACTACTTGTGCAGAATTATACCCGTAGGCTAGGAATGATTTCCAACGATCATTTTAGCTAGTCCTTAGTACACAGAGCTTCACAGCGAGGACTCGAAGTGGACAGAACTCCGCACATGGTGTTACAGCACCGCCATCGTTGTCGTCAATGTTCACATGTGCTAGGTGGATTGATTGTAAGCAGGTACTCACGAAGCGATATGGCAGAAACAGTAAGGACCTACGACTGAACTACTGGAAGCTTCATTACACCCATCAGACATATGTTCTTGTGAGGCGATATCCTGCAAAGTGAAGAGATGATAATGATGTGGTGGTCAGGAAGATTGATCAAAATTAGAGTGAAGGTCACTGCTCACTTCTTTCTCTGTTTAGAAGTTACTAACTACCTTGGCCTGATCATTTATACATCCCTCAACCACTTACACAACCACACTTCACCATCTTAGTTTAACTTCTCCTTGCATAGGCGATAGCAGACATGGTGTAGATATTTTCTGTGTTCTTGAGCCTCTATGAGCAGCAATTAAATTAACCAGCAGACACCTGTGAACCTGGATATCAGTTACAAACACTGAACCCGATCAATGGAGACTCATCACCAATTTGTCTGCTGACTCTCCTTGCAACACGAAACCCCAAAGCTCCAACCTTCATTTCTAATTCTGTGCAGGGAACTCTTCCCACTGGTCTACTCAATACAGCAATTCTTAGACCCTAACGACCTTTGTGGAGACATAATGCCCCTCGTAGACAGAGAAGAGCTGTCAAGGAAGTACTTTGGCGACGATTGGTCCTTCGACAGCGAGTACGATGCCATTCTTGTCAAAACCAACCGACAGCCTTCTCAACCACAGCCAAAGCTCCCTTTTCGATCATTTTCGAGGTCCAATCAAGCTGTCAACAGCAGTAATGATGACACAGAGGATGAGACAAACGACGGCATAGGTGCCAGCAGCAATTCATCGTTCACACCAACAGTTTTGGGTGAGGATAGTGGCTGCAAAGACCAATTATTAACGACTGCTAGAACAGAATCCCTAAACTCTGAGGCTGAAGCTGATTTTCTTTATACCCAATTCCACTCCCACCGAGACGACACAGACGAACACCAAGATTGGAAAGAGTTGAAGTTGATTGACTTTTGCATATATGAGAGAGGTGGCGACCCTGTACGACCAGAATCACTTCGTAATGTTACCTGCCATGATAATGGGGAAGACCCAAGGTACTGCTTCGATGGCACGCTTGTACATGAAGATGGATCGACCCAGATTGTCCGAGGAGCGAGTGTGTACAAGGTTTCCATTGGCAACTTGCGAGATATACAGGACGACAAGCCACCGGAGACGGCTAACACACCCATCTGGCTGAAGACCAGAAACGCAGTGAGATATAATTGTTGGTATGTCCTGGGAACGCCTAATGCGTCGTACGATGCAAGCTTTAGACCTTTCCTCTGGTTAGCCCAATTTACGAAGCATATCATTGACTACCTCGCTTGGTCATCGTCAAAAAGTCATATGGTTGGCCTGACAGATCTCAAAGGTAATTTCCTAGCGCAGTTGATCAGATGGCATAAAAATAATCCCACCTTTCAAGAATGGCATGCAGCGTGTGGAAGTATCTCGGATTTTCGACAGCATCTGGCTTGTGCTAATCATGCATCATTCATATATGGCCAAGCCTACGACGTTGCCGATGAAGATGATGATGCAGTCCTTTCACATCCACTGTGGGAAGAAGTTGGACAGCCTGTAGAAACACGAAAGGAGAATGAGAAAGCAGGACTACGAAGAACGACAGTTACTGCACACGCCACAGAATGTTTCCTGAGGACATTTCCTGAATGGGGAAGGAAAAAATGGAATCTGCTCAAGGTCGCTGTCATCGAGCCTATTGTACAAAGTTGGCAAGCCGAACGTCGAAAAGCTCTTGGACTTGGTCGCATTTTGAGTAGAGACCAACCACAGAGTCCACTGAACATCAGCTCAATACTTGAGACGGCGACACTGAAGAGACCTTCTCCAGGTCGTCCTAAGCGATCAATTACGGCCGGAAAAGCGATCCTAGCAGCTATATGTGATGATCGTTATGGACATGAGTGCAGATCATGGCCATGTCCCAAAGCGCAGTATCAGTTTGCTTACGTCAGAGTGGCAGATGCAGGTGTACTACACATTTTACGGCTACTGACGCCTGCCCAGACAGCGTGTGCTGGCCGTCATGCTGGACGCGATCCTCGCAAAAAGGCTTCTGCATTCTACCCGACGGCAAACGAGCTCTTCTGGGACGGAGAGAGCATCGAATATACCATCTCACCAAATAATGTGATCGACATCTACGATATCTCGACCGACTCGAACCATGGTCAACTAGGTGAAGGCCTATTCGTTCACCGAACTTACTACCATAGGGATTGTTCTTTTCGCACTTCTGAAGGAAGACCCAGTATTGCGCGTCCTCCAAGAGAGCGAACACCACGTGCTGATGAACCGGGAAAAGTAAAAGTGCTGAGCTTGTTTTGCGGCTCGGGAATTTTTGACAAAGGTCTCGAAAGTGGTAGTGGTGGTCTCCTCCAAACGATCTTTGCCGCTGATCTAAATGGCGAGGCTTTGAAGACTTTCAAAGCCAATCATCTCAACACACAGGCATGTGAGTTTCACCATGAAGACGTGAACGTTCTGCTAAACCGATTTTGTCTTGCAACTGATACTGCACACTTACCGGACATTGACTGCTTGATTGCTGGCTGTCCGTGTCCAGGATTTTCAAACTTGAACCCTAACAAAGATAACGAACGATCTCAGAAGAACTGTTCACTGTTAGCACACACTCTATCTTGGGTTGAAATACTCTTGCCAAGAATGGTGGTTATCGAAAACGTCCCTGCCATGGACGCATGCGCAGAGACGGGAACACCGCCCACTGCCGCAGGCCAGGCGATCTGTTTCCTCGTCAGTCTCGGTTACCAAGTCAAGATTGTCACTATTAAATCTTCAGATTACGGTGGCGCCACAAATCGGAACAGAATATTCATTATTGCGACCATTCCGGAAATACCACTGCCAGTTATTCCTGAACCTACACATGGTGAGGGGTTAGGTCAAGATGCAGTCATGACCGTGAAGGCCGCGACGGCTGATCTGGAAGCCATCGATAACGACACGGAAATTAATGTCCTTCACCCCAACCATGTTCCTTTCGAGCGTCTGACGCAGTTTGAGAGGCTTATCGTGGAGCTGGTTCCTAGGAAAGTCTCAAGCAAAAAGAGGATGGCAAACCTGGCGAACGCCTATCAGTATATGAGTGCCACCCAGAAACGCTGGTACAGTAAGCTTTCCGACGAGCAACAGGGTTCAGGAGGTAACTCATTTCGGAGGGTACACCCCAATCGACCCATGCAGACCATTACGACCAGAGCGGTCCTGCTTGATGCTCGAGGCTGCCCTAAAATTCATTGGTTGAGTGACCGAGTGATTTCACTGCTAGAGTTTCGACGTGGCCAGGGTGTGCCTCTTGATTACATACTTGTTGGCGACAAACATAGCCAGATGAAACAGATCGGAAATTCTGTGGCATGGGCAACATCAGCCATTCTTGGCAAGGCCATCGCGGTCTCGTGGAGGAGAGTGTACCCTGAACGCTTCCAAGGTGTTCTTCTAAGATCTACTCCTCGTCACAATTTGAGCAACATCTCAAATCGTATCAAGCATAAAGTCGACCTCAACACCAAGATTGATGACTTTTCAGATAGCGATAGTACGATAGACGGAGAGGAGGATTTCGTTGTTGTGACCTCGAAGGATTGGCAAGCTTCTCCATCGCTGGCATTCACCCCATTGGTGTTTTTACCATCACTACCTACCTCGGCGCTGCTACCAAGGACACCTTCCACGCCATCTAAAAGCATCAGCTTGACTTCTTACAAACCCACGAAACCCTCTACCACAGGAGCCGACACTAATGTCGATACGTCTCCAAGAACGAGTCTGCTAGAGGATGCATCCATACCAGCGAATGTTAAAATTAACAGCCCGCAGCTGCTATCAGCTGAGGTTCCTTCACCACTACCAACAAAGAGTACGCCCGTCCGACCAAGAATTCTTAACAAAACCGTTGTTCAAAGTGCCCCAACGAAATCAATGTCCGACATTTACCGACAATTCAAGGAACGTGAACGTCTTTCCGTAAGCCCTGGCGGATCTCTCCAGATAGAACGAAAGACCACAAGCAAAGTCACCGTCCGAAAACGCTGCTCCTCTCCTTCAGACGGCGAAGATGACGAAACTGCAGACAAGGACACAATCATCGTTAAAAGACCACGGACAAACTCTGTCACTGACCGGACGATGTCAAGAATCCCAACACAACTATGTTCACCGTTGCCAAACAACGACGACCGTGACGATGACGAAGATAAAAATTCCAAGCGACGACGATTCGACACTGCCAAGGGCAAGCCGCTAGTGAACGTTCCACGCCCGTCACGGACGGAAAGACTCCGTAGAGTGGGCGGCAATGAACCACGAAGTGATTTGCTTGGCTCAAAACACGGCCTTTTCAGATACGCTCCAAAATACGCTGTAGGCGCGGGCGAGAGTATTGAGACAGCTATCGAGGTTGATGATTGATTGGTTGATGAGCCAATTGAGCTTTGGGCTCGGAAAACCGACAGTTTGGAAGTTGCACGAATTGCGTGACACGACGTGCGTACTCCTCGTGTTCAAATTGAACGAAACGTGGTAAGAGGCGATGGGAAGAAGCGTTGCAGGAACTGAATATGTGAGTTAGACTGAGTGAGCAAGTGAGCGAGTGAATGAGTGCGTGAGTGAATGAATAAGAGAGTGAGAACGCTTGCTTGGTCTAATGAACGGATTACAAGCCTAGTCTAGACCGGGGTCATACATGGCCATTGCTGGCTCGCTAGGTAGATGTAAACGAACACTGGGTCTCATTCGTTCATAATACCTTTCGTATTTGTTCAGGGAATGTTGATTTTGTTACAGGATAAAAGCATTAGGTGTCGTTTTTTCAACAGACGACGTGGTCTTTAGAGGTAGAACAGCGTACTAGAGAAACGGTTCTGTTGATGAATTGCAAGTGCCATTTTTATTGGAGGAAATGTCACTACATCGCACTCAACATCGCAGCAACCTTCGTTATCGCTGTCGGAACTTCTGTTGGAGCCGAGGCCTTGACACTTCGTAGATGGCCTGAAAACCTTGAATCTGAGCTTGCGATTTCCACCAGCTTTTCGGCCTTCCCGTATGGGCTTTCGAGCTCTCCTTGTCTTTCGCGTTTTCAAGCTCGAGATCCCGAGTCCTGTCCAGTCTAATGCTCTCTAGCACTGCTGCCGTGCCCTTGTTCCTTTCTACACCATTCTGCTCCATCTCGGCTAGCAAAGTCATGATAGCTGAGAAATCAGAATAGACTGTCCACTGAAGATGGAGTAGCGCGTTGTAGAAATGGACGTTGCTGGCTAAGAGGTAGCTGATTGGTCCAAGCGACTTGATGTGTGGAAGCAGAGCGATGGCGCAAGGTGAGGTAGGGAGGTAGCGGATATAGGTTTGAAGGGCGAGTAGGGTTGACGCGGGGTAGAGAATAGTTAGGAGAGGTATGAGTGGCACATCCTGACTAAGAGACTTGAGGCAGGGTGGCACAATGTCAGTAGCTTCAATGTCCGAAAGAGTTGCACGTTGGTAAGAAGGATTGGCACTGTTGAGAGAGCGTAAAACCTCGATTTGTGCGAACACTTGACTTGTAATCGTCTGCCAGAGGAGAGCTTCCGTTGGCTTAGGATTGAGCAGATGCGCCCTGGTGGGGTTGACAGAGGAAGCTAGGGTGATTCTGAACGACTCAAAAACATCTTTCAGGGCATTGCGGGCGGCGTCCCGTATCTTGTAGGCAGGGTAAGGCCGATGACGGTCTTCATCTGACGGCGAAGACTTGTTGTCAGAAACGGCAATAGCATCCTGGCGTTCGAGTGCCATTTCTGGGGTGTCCGGCGCAAACAGGGAGAGTATAGTATCGATGTTTGTATCATAATTTGCTTGTAAGAGAGCATGCATAGTTTCTTGGTTGATCGGATTGTCAGCTGATTCAGATGCTGCACGCTGCTCCGCTCCGGAAAGTTTTCGACTCGTGATCAGTGCATCAGCACCCGCTGGCAAACCAAACTTCGAGATGAGATTCTGAAAGGCTTTGCGTTCAGCTGGTGTGAGGGTCGAGCCTAGGGAAGAGCCTACAGGACCTTTCGGCACTTGACCCGTCTCTGCTGCCTTTTGTTGTAGAAATGTAGGTCTGTATGGCAAACTGCGGCCATCACCCACTTTTTGTTGGCTCTCATTCGAGGCTACTTCCTCGGGTCCTGCTGGCTGCGATGATATTCTGTTGCTCCGTTGGGTGGTATATGTGCGAAGAGTGCGTGTTTGGTAGAGAAAGGGGCATAACGAGTCAACCACCAGAATTGGAAGACGCGCTTTTGTGTTACCCATATCCGAAATACCAGTCTTTAGTTCTCTCTCACGATCCCTCTGATTAGCTCGTGCTTGCGGAGCGTCAACGACACTATTTCTTGAAGGTTAGAACGACTTCGAACACCAAGATTTGAAAGGAAGGGAGCAAGGATAGAGCTAAATTGGTTAGAGCGGGTAGAGGCGGCGACCGGGGGCTGCTGGCGCGGTTGGCGCGAATGGCGCCTATCTGCGGGAGGGCATCATACTCTGCACGTCGTGTGTTTTGCAGTGCACGATAAAGCCCCCACGACCACAATCAGGTTGATCAGGTCTCCACGTTGATGGTGCCAGTCTTGCAACATTGCCCTTTCAAGCTCATGGGTGACGTGCCTCTTTATCCGCAGGATCAGGCGACCTTCTCTCGCATTCCAACGACGACTGATTGCCAGTGTGCGACACGTGGTACTTGTTCGATGCACCTTCTGACTCGATTGCCTTGAACTGCCTTATCCCGACTACCGCCAAGCACATTCCCTCGAGTCCTCGACCTCTCCAACCTCATTTTTTGTGACTGCGCACACCAACGCGCTCGGTGACCGTCGTGGTCAACCATGAATCGACACTCCGGCAGTCATAGCCAGCCCGTGCAGGGCGGGCAAATGCCACCCCAGCCGCCGCACAGATCACAGCCGTCATACAACGCCGTGCCCATCCCGGCCGGACAGAGCAACGGACAAGGGACAAGAGATAGAAATGGCTCGCTGGTGGGAGGCCAACACTTCGACACGGGCAAAAGCCCACCGAATGTAGCGAACAAGAGTACGTCCCATCGTGGCAGGAGGATGTGCTCCCCGTTAAACACAGCAGATACGAAACATGTGCCCTGCAAGTTCTTCCGACAAGGACAATGTCAAGCCGGCAACGCCTGCCCATTTCTGCACACTCTTGACCCCATGTCACACCAGGCGCCGTGCAAGTACTTTATGAAGGTAGCTCTAAAGAATGTGCTCAACGGACCAAACTGATGTGAATAGGGAAACTGCAAGTTCGGTGCCAAATGCGCTCTTGCCCACTACCTGCCCAACGGTCATCGTGTCAGTAAAGCTGACCTCGACTCAGCTCTGAATGCAAACTCGAGAAGTTATGGCCGCGACGACGTGCATGCATATCCTCCAGCCGACCCGGTGTTGAATGAACCATTCCTGCCTGCGCAAGGCATACCAGACTATTTCCGAAGTGGGCAAGACATGCAATTCCTCTACGAAGATGAGCCCGATCTGTATCCAGACCGATACCAACACCGTAATGGAAACGGCAATGGTTTTGAAGGCATCGCTTCTCCTCCGACCTCACAGTTTGGTTCACCTCCGGACAATATGCCCTTTCAGTCGCCGGCAGAGCGAGTGCGGCGGTCCGCTCTGGATGCACCTCTACCAGCCTCCTACGACCCTACCATTCCTCCTCACATAGCAAAGTATGGTCCATTCGGCCAATCGGTACCGGACAAGTTTGGCCTCCGAAGCCCCGCCAGCTCGGTCTTGTCCCAGAAGATTGGGAGTCCACCATCGAGAGATCCAGCTGCACCAAGTCCTATGCCGTCCTCGAACCTGAAGGCCACAACGACACTTGGAGTCTCACCCGCCCAAACAGGCCACAGCATCGGTGAAAGGATCATGCATTCGCAACGTGTTTCTCGGCCGAAGATGATGTCAGCGAGTGTGCCGGTACATGACTGGGATGACGGCCTAGGGATTGAGCCCGACTTGCTCCCGAGCGGCCTTCACGAAGATGTCCTGACCCCACAAGAACGCATGCGACGGCTTTCAAAAGCAGATCAAGAAACGAGTAGTAGCCTGCGCGACCGACCAGAAGGTCTCGCTATTCCTCAACGACAGTCGAGCACGTTTGGCTCTCCTCCAACTGCCGGCAGCCCGTCACGCTTCCGAGCGATATTCGAAGAACAGCAACGAGAGAAGAGCAATAGTGTCAGTGGTCATGTCGGCTCGCCACTGCGAGAATCGTGGATGGCAGACGGTGGGTCGACCATATCAGCTCGACCGGTTCAAATATCGGGCATCACACAGGCCATGAACCGAATGGAGCTAAACCGGACCGACTCAACAGAGTCCACCGGTCCTAGAATGGGTGGTCTTGGTGGTCTTCGAGCTGGCTACGCACGCTTTGACCGACAAATCTCCAGTCCGGGCCTGACGTCCAAACGAATTGACGAAGAGGGTGAGGGAGCCTTCTTCCTGATGGATGATGAAAGCACCCGAGCAAACCCGGCATGGATTGACAATTATACTACCAACTCCCGAAAAGTGTCAACTGAGGGCAACAACACACCCAACAGAGGTGGTGGTGACCGACCTATATTTGGCTTCCAAGCCTGATCACGATGGACAACTGTACAAGCATATCATGAGCGATTACGGCCGAATCCACGAAGCGGCATTTCTAGGATCAACGAGGACGAAAAGGTTTTTGCTAGGCGTTGTGGGAGGACTGCGAAATGCATGACGAATGATGAAGGCGAAGCATGAAAACAAGGGCTACAAAACGAATACCCAGTACATGGCATGACCGGGCGTTCACAAGCCTAAATTAGAGAGCTTGTAAGAACTGTGCGTAACAGAATGGCCGTTTGGAGCCTTTGCACAAGCATGAGAACAGTGTGGTGGCTACTACTGGCTTCAACGGGATTCCTTGATCATCTCTCATAAAAAACGATGATAGCGGCCATGTTTCCTATTTCAAGGTATGCCTCTTCAGATAATTCACCCGAGATAAGACCGTTCAGGCAAGGTGCCAACCACGTATGTCACGTGCTCTCGCGATATCCCCGATGCGTGGTGAAGGAATTTCTATGGTCACTAGACTGTTGTATCCGCCATTGACCAGCATCACCTATTCCTCTACCTGCGTCTTGAGGCATGCTGAGCAGCCGGTGGCAATGCTCAAGATGCCTTGGACGTTATCCTCGCATGGTAGCTAAGCAGGCCATACGACGATGGCAGAGCACAAGTAGGACGTCCCCAGCTTTCCACCCGGTAACACGTACTGATCTGGTGATAGTTACGACCAACTCGGAAGCTGAAATCAGCCCAAGCCTGCTGGAACGAGCACGAAAGATTGCCGCTGAACACAGCAAGCTTTCAGGAGCAAATGCAGAGAACTATGACATGGCCACTGCAAAGCGGATAGGAGAACTCGGCCCCGTCACGGCTGCGTTGAAAGAGTACGAGGCTGCACGAGACGTACAACACCTGCAACACCTCCCCGCCAAACCACCTACTAACACCTGAACCTACAGTGCCTCACCGAACTCAACTCCCTCCTCACCGACCCTTCAACCGACCGCGAACTCCGCGACTTAGCTCATGCTGACCTTGACACCGCCCAGTCCTCGCTTCCGAGACTGTCGGCCGCCCTCAAAACCTCACTCATACCACCCCATCCATTCGCTACCTTTCCCGCCCTGTTGGAGATCCACCCCGGTGCTGGCGGCAGTGAGGCCTCAATTTTTGCTCACGATTTGTTGCAAATGTACATCTCCCTATGTACACGCCTTGGACTCCCCGCCACTTTGACCTCTTATTCTTCCGACGATTCTGCACCTGGTGGCAGTCCAGCGCTTAGCGAAGCGACGCTCGAGCTCTCGACTCCTGGGACATATGACTTGCTACGCACAGAAGCGGGTGTACATCGTGTTCAACGAATTCCTGCGACGGAGAAGAAAGGGAGGACCCATACAAGTGCTGTTTCTGTCTTGGTTCTTCCTGCATTGCCAGAACAAGGCGGTGGGGCTGGTGATGGTGATTTGAACTACGATGATCCCAATTCCGACTTCTACGTCAACCCCGCCGATGTCAAAGCCGACACCCTCCGTGCATCAGGTGCAGGCGGTCAACACGTCAACAAGACTGAATCTGCCGTCCGTTTAACACATATACCAACCAACACAGTGGTGAAATGTCAGGAATCACGCTCACAACACAAGAATCGCGAAAAAGCTTGGAATGTCCTTCGTTCCAAACTTGCACAACGCCGGCGTGAGGAACGAGAAGAGCAAATTTCCAACATGCGACGTTCGGTAATGGGTGGTGTTGGACGTACAGGACGCGAGGATAAGGTTAGAACATACAATTACTCACAATCTAGAGTTACCGATCACAGAAGTGGAAAAGAAAGCCTCAACCTGGACGACGTGATGAGTGGCGGCGCACAATTAGAAGTGGTCATGGACAGCGTGAGAGAGTGGATGAGGGAGAGTGAAGTACTGGGAATGTTGGCCGATGATGAAGCCAAGCGTTTGCAAGAGGAGAAGGAGAATCGGAATGGTCACGGAAAGAAATAGGCAGCTGCTCTCCCATCCTCTTCGAGTCTGTCGATTTTCCCTTTAGTTGCTGTCGCAATCTTAGTGGACAACAAGAAATGTTATTGGTGATTGAGTACGAACAGTGTTCTACCTCACCTCTAATTAAGGAAGATTATACTGACATACTTGCTCTTATACAATAAGTGATGGAGACAGTGAATAATTTCTGTACCTTAGGTCCAACCATCGCCCTTCCCAAACAATTTCAGTCCTTGCAGAAAGACAGCCAGAGTCCTTGAGCCTGAAGATGACTGGGCATGTAAAACATAACACACCTACACCACAAAAAGCAGACACTACAGCCTGTATAGTCCCTACTTGTTGATATGACACCCCCTCGCGATAGCCGAGAACAACCCCGTACCCGAGAGACCATGACAATCTCAAGCTCCTCAACAACCTCGAACTTTCCCGAGCGCATACAGCCTGGGGGATATATGTGTCGAGCGAAAGACATCATGATTTGGAAGTTCGTCAGTCAGTCAGTTAGTTTGTCAAGCACAGCTCCTCAGAATCCAGGTCGCGGACCGGTGAGCTACGTGTTTCTGACTTTGCGACGTTTACGATAGCTTCGGCATGACATGACATAATAACCAGAATGCTACTGTTGACTCGGATTCCAGCTGATTTGGGGTAGGATTTGATAGTGTAATAAAAACGGGGGTTACGACGTCATATTCGATTTTGAAGCAGAGAGTGCTTCTGTGATACAACGGCGTTCAACAATGTTGTCTGGGTGTGCTGACGAGGCATAATAGGATTGTAGGAACGTTGTCTGGGACCAAGCGTGCTGATTAGGCGACTGAGTTGGGTTCTCCTTCTCTTTTATGGCTCCAGTTCATGCGAATCTGATAGAGTTGTTAAGCGACCGGTGCTTGTGGATTGGTATGTATGGTATTTGCATTCTTTGAACAACTCCCTTTGGGGTCTGTTGATGCTCTATTCAAGCGAGGTGAGGTTTAGTGTTGTTGGTCCCTCGTGTTGTGTTTGCTGTGCATGCCTGGTGCAGTCTTCGTGGTCTCTGTGAGCGAGTGGTGGGTTTTCGTTCTGGCTAGTATCAAGGCTTTTTTACCTTCTTGTCAACTTGGGAAAACTTCTCGAGACGTGAGCGTTTTGTACCCTCTGAGATATGGACAATGTCTAGCTTCAACAGGAGCAATGTGAGTGATGTGTGTAGGGCTTTTGGTTCATATTGTAAGTAGTTTTTCAGGTGCTTTGGACAAGAGCAGGAGAAGTTTTGTAGTACAAAAATCGGGTTCACGAGTATACCTGAAACGAAGTACACAAATGTCCAAAAGCTGCTGTGGAAATTCAGTACTTATTGTTCACCTTGTTTATGAACCTGCATTCTGCGAGGCGCTGAATACCTTCAGCAATTTCACGAAAACGATGGCCAGGTGATAATGTGAACGGAGGGAAGAGACGGTGCTGGTTGATAGCGCTGCGGATCTGAGTATGTGCTACATTGAGGAGTTTGAACTGCTTATGTAGCAAGCAGTTACTGTTTGTCAGCCTTCGGCGTGGTTTAGAGACATATTGAGTGTCATGGTTTGTATCAAAAGGAAAAGGCCTACGAAATTCACACAGTGGACCATTCATGCTTAGCATTGTGAAATGCTAGAAAGTCAAGCAGATCTTATGAGGCAGAGGTGCTGGTTGTTTAAAAATCATAAAAAACCACATCGTAAATATTGTTTTCGTATCTGGAGAGGATCTTCATTCATTAGTTAACTTCAAAAGTGTTTTAGGCCAGTTCCATGGTAAGTTGAACAGGGGCTGTCATCACAATAAAACATGAGGAGTGCGAAAAAAGTAGATGCTCGAATATGCTTGGAGTGCTCTCTTTAATTTATTCAGTATCAAGGCCGTAAAGCTGTTGCTGCACTTAAGCAAGAGAAAACTATGATCGTGGAAAACGAATCATAGCGGAAAAACCGGGTATTCACCGTCTTGTCCTACTACTCGAAGAGTGCAATATATCATGTGTCTGATGATCAGGATCGATATACTGTGCGATTGTCGATGTTGTTACGTGCAGCA
>JAPDRQ010000399.1:0-14189 GCA_030247915.1 Neophaeococcomyces mojaviensis
TCTAGCCGTCATATTCGACCCGATCTTCACAGCCTCATACCCAAGTACAAGACTGGTGCGTCGGGTATCATTGTTCGAAGCCGTGCTGCGTACGTTTTCACGTCCACAGATGTCACCGTCGGAGAACGCCCAGCTCATTGATTTGGAAACACTTGTTGCGCGGAATCCAAAACGATACGTGGTGGTGTTTCCGGAATGTACCACTAGCAATGGTCGAGGCATACTCCCTCTAAGTCCGAGTCTGTTGTCTGCGTCTCCGAGGACCAAAGTATTTCCGGTGAGCGTGCGATACACAGCGGCCGACATCACCACGCCCATCCCGCACACTTATTTCACATTTCTATGGAATCTGTGTAGCAAGCCTACTCATTGCATACGGACCAGGATCGCAGAATACGTGTACAATCCTGGTAACAGATCATCGATTGCTCGAGCAACTGCGCTTGACCCTCTGGACAACTCCAGCGAGGCCGAAACGTTGGTGGAGCAGGACGAATCAGATGTTACGCCCACAAGAGACGAAAAGGCATTTTTAGATAAGATCGCCGAAGCACTCGCTAGACTTGGTCGTGTTAAGAGAGTAAGCTTGGGGGTGAAGGAGAAACAGGAATTTGTGGCTATGTGGACGAAAACAAAGAAAAGATGATCTAGTGCATACACTTCTCATTTCATCATCGGACATCAGCTTAACCATCTTTACCCTTTTCTGCTTGAGTGATATCGATCCTGTTTGCGCTGGCGTGCCTCGCAGTCCATTGTTCGCCTGTAGCACCGCACAGACCACAATGACGAACAGCGAACGCTCACATTGTCTAGAGAGCCGCAAGCGACCCAACACCAAAATTTCGACGATATACCTCGATCTTGCACTAGGTGTTCCATCAGAGTCTCTTCCTCAAGCTTGTGTATTGACAATATGACAGCGAAGATAATCCTTGGCCTAGTGGCTGTACTTGCAGTCCCAGTAGTCGCAACAACCACATCTCTAGACTATTATCGAAGCGCACTATGCGATTCTCAAAGCTCAAGCTTCTTTCTGGAGAGATATACGACCACAAAGCCTCTTGTTGACGACAAATCATGCCATCAAACGCCTGCCAAGACCATGGCAATGAAGATAGTCGATGGCATTGACTCTCAATGTGCTGGCAAGTTTCCACTCACTCATTACTATGCAATAGCCACTAACGATGTCAGTTCTTGCATATACAGACTATGCTTGTACATCGCTCGTCGGTTCGGTCCCTGCATCTGGCAAATGCCTCGCATCGATCACAGCAAAGATTGGCTCCTGGAAAGCTGTGTGCAACAGCAGCAGCACAGCTTCAGGTGACGCAGCCTCCTACACCCCCAGCGAGCTCAAGCGACGAAGCAGCCCCCGGCTTCCCAGGATCCGCCAACAAGCTGAAAATTCCAGCGTCACCACCCCTACCACGCTACTCACAACCAGCATAGGCGAAGACACACGAACCGCTGTTGCCTCATCCGTGGCCAGCCAGATCTCCTCTGGTATATCTGCTGATGCCAATGCGACCATCACTGCACTCACAACCCCCTCTGCTGGTGCACAGTTGAGCTCCGTCATCAGCTCTGGGTCCTTAATTAACGCCAACCTCACTTCGTACGTGACATATACAGGCAATGCTTCTGCGATCTACACCGGCACCCTAAGCATGACAACCACGACACCACATGCAACTGTCACATACTCTGGCACCACAAACAGCAATGGTTCAGCCACTCTGCACATGGGTATGGCATCTGCGCAAGCAACAGCCAATGGTCGGGTTTTGGTAACTGTTCTTGCTGGAATGGCAGCATTGCTGTTCGGTGCTGTTGCACTGTAAAGCTCGACGCCTGAAGAGAAGGGAAATGGGTTCTAGTGCCAAAAAGGGAAAGAACAGTGCACAAAAAGCTTTGATGGACTGATATAGACTAATGATATTGAACTTGATGAGCAATTTTGGTCCTTACTCTCCTTGTTAACTAAATGTTCATGTATACTAACAGACTTAATTAGGGTTTGTAGCGTCAGGCTAGCTCAGAATGCGGCGTGTTTGACTGGCAAATGCCAGAAAGGTTTCTGCGCTATCTACGGGTCCAAATATTGTATTTCCAAAAGTCTACTTTGTATATGCCAAGTAATCATATCACTATACAGCATTCTAACCCAAAATCCAATGCTCACATAGAATTCTCACAAAAAGCACCCTGCTTAGAGGTGTGAGACCGAGCAGCGACTGACTAACTACGAGAGTTCGTGTGATCGCTGCCATTGCTGCATGCCGGAATCCAATACTTGCCTTGTATATTCGGGAGGCTGATTGCTCAAATTCGACAGCTGAGTTCCGGACTGATAACGATTGTTCATGAATCTTGGTTCTTGTGTTCGCTTAACTACCGTGGTTAGGCCAGTCTCTTCGGTGTTTGTTGCGTTCTTCTTCGTGCTACGACGTCGTAAATAGAATAACACGATGGCGGTGATTATGACTATGGATGCGCCTATCCCTATGCCTACTCCCACTCCAATAACTGTGCCATTGTTCGAGAAAGCATTTGTATTCTTCGTAATAGGGCCGCTAGTGGAGCTGATGATGGTGCTAGTGGCACTTTGGGAACCTGAAGTGGCTGATGATAAAGTACTAACCGGCGAAGCTAAGCTGCTGCTTGAGGCTGAGGTTGATGTGAGAGACGGACTGGTGACGTTGATGTAATCAGACGCGAACAGGGCGACAATTCTGTTGTCTGGCTCGAATAGTTCAAAGAAGAACGTATTTCCGTTAGACAGAGGCTGTGGTGGCCGTCCATCCCAGTCGTATGAGGTAGCACTGTAATTATCTAAATTATAGTTAGATCTTAGATCCTTGCTCTTGATTTAGCATTGCCAAGAACACATACACTTGAGGAAAAGCAATGGTTGTGCAGCATTTTCCTGCACTATTGCTAAGTTTACCGGATCGATCGTGCTGGTCCAAGAGATAGTAAGAGGCGTGCCTTCAGGATATGTGTTGATGCCTGTGTAGTCACCTGGTGCGCAAGAGGGTGGTGGTGTTTGGAACTGATTGTCTGCGTTCCTGCCCTGAATTATGTCCACATCGCACATACGGCCTTGTGCAGAAGCCCCTTTTATAAGACTTAGTAAGCATAGATAGGAAACATGCAAAGCAAGTGCCATTTCGTTGCTGTCGCGTGTGTCACGAGATATGCTTGTGTTATCTGTAAATGGACGGTAAGAGAATCGTGGAAGACTGAGAAATGGAAAGAAGGACGTCCGGTTATGAGGAATTTTGGCAGGCGTTAAGTAAATGGCTGCTTGCGGGAGCTTTAAGAGAAAGGCTCTAGTTTAGACACCACTGCTGAAAACTGGTCCTACAGCACTGAAACATTGCCTGGAACACTGCTCGATCTGGTGAGTACATAGTCAGTGTGGGTCGTACCTCTATTTGTACCGCAAACCGTGTTACTGCGTACGATTTATCCATCTTCCGTTCTGGACGAGCTGCCATACTAAATTTGGATATTTTAACACCTGAATTCAGAGTCTGAGCGCTAAAACCCCCGGTTCTGATTTCACACTTGCCTATTAACAGGCAATCCAAACTAATTGAAGCTCCAGGCTGGTGGTCCAGCGTTGTAGGATATTTTCGACTATTGCAACAGTCAGCGCATGAAGTAGATGAGACCCCTTCTATTTCAGTCTAAAAGCCTGGAGATCGTCGATAACTGCACAGCACTGATCCAGGTAATGGACCCAGGTTGACCGGTAGTTGATAGATTGTGTCAACGCTCTTTCATGGTTGTTGTTATGAGTTAGATTGCTAAGATGCAAGACCAGCTGAAGAGAGTTAGAACTGTGGCTGATCCACAATCGATCTATGCGAGCCACCTGCAGGTGTTTAATTACATCATTTATGCTTGCATATGGCATCGTACTCAATTCATTCCCGCTGTTTGCAGATCGTTGGTGGATCACTTGACACGTGATATGTTGTGACAACCCTAGTCTCATGGAGCCACTTTCAAATTCCGAATTTCAATACTGCATTTCGAAGTATGACATTTCCATTACGGAGATACTCAATCAATGCGCAGATTTCTAATGATCCCACACTCGATCCAACTAGGACTATGGTTGCATGGCGCAGCCTGCGGAGGTGTCATCTTGAGATCAAAATCCTGGATTGTTTCAGCCTGGTCAAATCCGGATTCTTGAACAACAAGTGTAGTGCCGATATAACCTGAGGGTGGCCCCTATTCAGGTGCCACCGATGTTGAAGCGTTCTTTGTTTGCATCTCTGCCGCAACAAATTAGCAGCCAGGACCACTTTTCTCGCTGTGTGCATCAGAGTTTCTCCTGCGCAGCCTTCGCGCATTGTTCCATTTGGCAACATGCAGGGTGCACTAAATGAGCGGTGCACTGGTACTATATTCCGCGTGCGGCAGGTCTTTGAGCTTTCGTCGCTTGTACGCATGCGAATCTGAATCTGCTATGTTATCATTTCCACCTCAAGACTTGAGACAAGCGATGCCTCTCGTCGGGGGTCGTATGCATGTATGTAAGAACAGACAACCACTACTCTTGCTGGAAGCCTTAGCTTCGCCAACATTCTTTACTTGTTGACATTCTATCTGTCTCCCACGGTCCATATTCTGTGCTCACAGCCGTCAAGCATGAATAGTTCTTATGGCCTTTGGAAACCACAGAAGTCAAAGCTTTTACTGGCGGTGCCTGCTTGCATCTTGCTGATGTGTATGTACTACTTATATGCAGTGGCTGGGACAGAGGCGAACGACAGACCGCTTGTGTCAACCTGGAAATATTTGTCACCCAGAGAGCAAGCCTCGAATTCCACACTAGGGGTACGAAGCCAACCTAGGAAGTTTGAATTTAGGGTCGTCCTTGTGCTGACTCTTCTTGATACTATAGTTCCAGAAAATACTGGCCTTGTCGGCAGGTACGAGTTGGCGTACTAGGGGCCTTGAGGCTGCCGCCAGGATTGCCAAAATAGATGTCTCAGTACCAACACAACCTTTCATTTCAGATGAGATAGTCAAGGCATTTGAGCTATTTGGAGCTAATGATCCAAATACCAAGCTCCCTCCGCACGGATCCGCAAAAGCCTGGCTGGCTCATCTAGACTTGATTAAATTTGTCGTCGCGTCAGGCTTTGAGACAGTATTAATCGTCGAAGACGATGTCGACTGGGATGTAACGATACGCGATCAGATGGCCCTACTCTCTGACAATGTTCGCACTTTTCAAAATACTGATCATACTGATACCACACCGTACGGCTCAAAATGGGACGTTTTATGGATTGGACACTGCGGCGAAGTAACACCAACAGATATTATCAAATCTGAATATCGAGATGAGTCGCTCGTCCCCACAGAACTGTATGCTGGCTGGTCCAAAAAGTATCTGACCAATATTCAAGAAGGTTACAGAGTCATTCAGAAGACGAAGCAGACAGTCTGTACTTTTGGCTATGGTATCAGCCGTGTTGGAGCTCAAAACATACTTCGACAGCTAAGCCATGGTCAAAACGAAGCTTTCGACATCGCTCTAATGACCGCATGTCAGCAAGAACATCTCAGATGTATCTCAGTTAACCCAGAACTCATGCACCATTACAACCCCAAAGATGGAGCTGGCTATGTGAGTTCAATTGCAGAAGCGAACGGCCAAGGGCAATCTTTCAATGAGCAAGCATTTGAACTTCTCAGAGGCACTACAGCAAACATGAAAGACAGCGCTAGATGTGCTGCTCTGTTCCATGACACATGCTTACAGCCTCCAACGAGAGCTGAAGATTATTGATTTGGATGAAGAGATCAATCCACAGTCATTATCATGTCTCGTTGCGAGAAGCATGATGACTTGCAATATGGTCACTGTCCAGCAACGACCACAAGACATTAATCGTTACTCCAGCCGTATTCGCCCCTGGATAGTTGACGGAAGCATTCTGGATGTGACTGTTCGTCGTGGCACAGCTTATTGACGACATTGTCCACGTCGACTCGCTTTCCACAGTGACCACCACCTTCCGCAGACCAAATCTCCCAAAAAAATTCAATCATCTACGATACCAATACTCGAGGAAATCACAGACTGTGCACGGATTGTTCTGCGGCATAGGAATTCCAGGGTGGTTGTTGCATGGTCCGATGTTCTTTCGTTGAGGATGCGGCTTGCAGGTGCGGACCGTCCCGTCTTCAGTCATTGCTGTAGGTTTGGTGCTTTCCCAAACTGATGAACGAGTCGACGGCGCCTGTATTCGTTCAAGCACGTCGGAAACTCTCTAAATTCACGCCACTACCGCGTAAAATTGGTTACTTTCCATCCATGATAGAAAAATGCTGAGCACCTGGAGCAGTTTGGTTGCGAGACAGATCGTATCTGAGAGGAAGCCAAGATTAAATCATATCTTCATTCGCCACAATGTGCAATCCCCATATACAAGGACGGTAGTAGCCGTGGGTTCTTGCATGTATTGTGACAAGATTTCCGCGCCTGGCTTTATCTCATGTTGATCTTCTCGTTCGCAGATTGCCAAGTTAGTGGTGATAGTGCATGATGCACTCTGAGTTGGGGACCTTCGACCCTTCGACCCTTCCCTGTTTGCGCTCAGAGTCGTCAACACAAGCCCAAATTTCGAGCAGATTTTGCAAACTCTGAAAGGTCGTATTCCACCCTGTGAGAACCTGAGGTCGCAATTTGTGCCAGGGTCGTTTCCTTGGCTCCCTGTGAGTGCACAAAACTTTCAAGGCAAGCCACAAAAATAGAGCGTTCAGATGTCACAGGGGCTGAAATAAGAACGAGCTGTAATTCTACGGCCAGCCGTACCCTAGTGCTTCGGCCACTGTAATCCGAAGTTTCGTCATGACCGGATATAAGTCCTAAAGGAGAAGTGTCTTATACCACTCATCTTTATCTGCTAGAAAGTCCTGTGCTCGGTGTTGACGACGTACCATGTTAGAAGGCTGTGCACTTTAACATATCTTAGACTTTACCAAGCATTAGATGCCACCCAACTTGAGAATCTCTGAATATGCTGAATCTTCTTGCAGTGTATGAACTTTTCCAGCCTTATCGGCTGTTCTTGCTGGCAGCATGACATATCACAGGGAGATGACAGGCGCAAACATAATCAGTGAGCTGAAACAGCAGAATTTGTTTTCAAGCAACCAAAAACTGGATAACACTGCTCAACATGGTCTTCAGGGGGGACAGACAGCGTGTCTGAAGCAGGTGGCATGGGTTGTAACTGGGTGTGCAAAGGTTTTTGATCTGGATCCGCTACTGCTTAATGTCCCAGGTCCCCCGCCAGATTAGTACGTACCGTTCGCCATGGTACACGACAGTCGAGAAGTGAGAGGGCCGCTGTCATGAATGTAAGCCTCGGCATTCATAGACAAGGTAAATAAGCATGTGCGCCCAACTTTAGCCACTAAGTGGCCTAAAGTTGTGTATCCTTTTGGCGGTGTCGCGCACATCCTGACAGCCGCAGTATCGCTAGATCAGGTTGTTCTTGACACGCAACCTTGCTGCGAATGCTGCCAACCACATCAGCGATCGCTTGTGCTAGGTGTCGTGCTTTAGCATCAGCAACGCCTTGTGGCTGCGGATCTTCAGGAGAGCAAGGATTCTGGAAATGAAATTAAACATTATAGGCTCGCTGCCATGAGGGAAGTACCATCTCGGTCTTTCTCAATGTAGAAAGTAGCCTGCGAGAGGCTTGACTGGGCACGGCTGGCCTTGCGAATGTTGAGGTGGCCACTTTGATGTACCCTCAACTTGCTCCTACAACAGCGATGCAATTAACGTGGCACACTGATAGCGAATAGGCGAATCCACTCCAGTGGTTGAGGGCGATTCGTGGTTTTGCTGGGCTGATCCTTCGTCGACAAAGGAAGCCTAGTCATGACGTGTGGGTGTACAGCCAGCGTTACAAATACTCCGGGATCGAGCAATATAACCATTTCTTTGCCTACTGTTGCTTCAGGCACACCTCTGTCGAGCGATTTCAGCACGGTCTCATCATAGTGTGCTTAACTCAGTGTTCCGCGGTTTTACGAACCTGAGCTCGATAGTAGCAAAGATTGCGGACACCACCTTTGACGATAACAAAATGTTTGATGAACCGCAAAGCGTCGTGACCAGTGTCGCTGACAAATGAGCTTCAAAATCTAAATTGCCGCGAGCAGAAAGTCTCGAGACTTTTCACGTTTCTAGACGAACGTCTTCTAGTGATACAGAGAAGCCAGGGCTAGCGAACATGTAGTCTGAGAGATTCCAGGAAAGCGGACAGCGATTTAACTAAGACGACTAGAGTATATCACTATCGGTCTTTCAATTTTGATTGAGCGCAAGAGTTTCTGATAGCTGGTGAGATGACGGTGAAAGCGGCGGGGAATTTTAGGTTTGGCCCTTGCATAAACGGCTGGCGCGGATGTAGCTAGCGGCCTGTTGCCCCGAAGATTGTTTAAGTCGTCATGCTTTGGTTTGTTTGGTCAATTCATCTTCCCACTAGGCAAAGCACTTTCACATTGCCTATACCTTCCTGGACGCTTCGAAGCAAAGACTTTACAGAACCACCTCTACTATCGCTACACAGTATATCATTACAGCAACACTCATCGAAGCCTTCCCACGAACTAGAACGTTTCATTGATCTTTCAAGTTAAGCGATCCATCAGAAACACTCTCGAAAATCCGCCATCATGCCCGCCGGTGACGAAACCAAGAAAGAAAAACTCGAACGTAAGAAGGGTCATCCCGAACCAACACCAACATGGCCACTGACCGTGCGTAGCACAAATCAAATCCGTTGACATGTCCGAAGACATGCAACAAGAAGCCATTGAAGTCGCACAGGAAGCAATGGAGAAATACACAATCGAGAAGGACATCGCACAACACATCAAGCGGGAGTTCGATGCGAAGAAGGGCGCTACGTGGCATTGTATTGTTGGAAGGAACTTTGGCAGTTTTGTTACCCATGGTGAGTGAGATGGAGAGGAGCTGGAGAGGCAGAGGCTAATGATATTCAGAGACCAAGCACTTCATATATTTCTATCTAGGCCATATTGCGATCCTTTTGTTTAAGACGCAATGAGTCGTTCAGACGAGCGGACGATGGGAAAGCAGAGTCCCGAGTCAATACATGCGATGGGTTGTGCTGAGGGTGCTGGCAGAATGCTGGGAAGTTGCGCAGAAGCTGGAGTTCTCAGGGCAATTGGACAACAGAATGGTCAGAATCAACGTGAGGTTGTACCAAATCAACCAGCAACAGGCGTGTCGTTACCTAATCTCTGGTGTCTTCCAGGCATCAAACTGCGGCATCCTCCTCCGCAATAAGGCTGAAAGGGTCATCATTCGGAGTTCGTAAGGCTTAGCGAGGTCCACGCAACGGCCAAGAGTGGCTGAGCGCGGTGTTTGAGTAGTTGACGAGGAGATCAGCTGGCGGAACTGCTGTCAATGCTGAATGCAATTCTTCTTTTCATCCATTCGTATCCCGTAGTATTACCATTGCGCATCCACATAGGTTGCTTTCTTTATCTTGCGAACGTCGTGCCGTTGGCAATCTTCCCCGGCGCATCGTACGAGAAAACTGATCCGACCTGGTCTAAGCGCAACTTTGCGACGGCAGAAACGGATCCTCGAGTCGCTTGCATTCGCCGCAGCTCTTGCCATTCCTCAAGAATACAGCTGTTCAAATCCAGACCAAACCACCTTCCAGTCTTAATCAATCTCGCCGTTGCTCCCTATAAGGCACAACCTGCAGTCCCATCCATCACATCTCAGCCGCAAACCCAGACGTTGCCACAATGGCCTTCTGTATAACTTTTGGCACGGATGGTACGTATCAGTCTCCTCGATTCCATACGGAATACAAAACTAACACGTTCACAGAGTTCACATCCAACCTCAAGGGTGCCGAAAACATCACCGCTCAATGCAGGAACTGCGGCAACTGGTCCGCACGCTGCATAACCCGCTGGCCATGGTTCACAGTCTGCTTCGTCCCACTGATCCCTCTCTCCACACATAAATACCAAGAAGTCTCTTGCCATATATGCAGGTTTCATCAGGACATAAAAGACAGGCCGGATGTTCAGTCTATGATAGCGAACGGAGGGCAGGGAGGTGGACAGTGGCAAGGTGGCGGACAGCCAGGGCAGCATCAGCAGCACGGAGGTCAGCCAGGTTACTATGGTGGTGGAGGACAAGGGGGAGGAGGGCCACCGAAGCCGCAGTATGCTTAGTTACCCAACAAGAGCTGAAAGAAGTGGCACCAAGGCAAAAGATTGATTGTTTAACTTCGAGAGCCTGTTGGACCTCGATGAGACGCGCACAGAATAATTCAACAGACCCAAAAACGAAAAGCGCGAATTTGAAAAGGGACGGATTTGTACACTACGGCAGGTATAAGAAGTCTCCGGTTGACACTGGCAAAGCAAGGAATGGTTGGAATTACGGCACGCAGTCCTAGGCTTCATTATTTTTCTTCGGTTCGAGCAGGGCGCGCAGGTAAGGATTGGCAAGGACAAGATTATGGTTACCTTACAACTTCAGCACAGCACAGATTTTCTTCAAGCTTCTAATAACGATGGCTTTTCCTTCACATTTGAGCTCTACTGATTACGAACATACATGTGTTTATACTTACCTTCAGGACACGCCCGACATATATCGCTGTCATTCGCAAGCAAGCACGCAACGAGTTGTCCCCCGCGTTCATGGACATCTTCAAGTGAGTGACAAAGAGTGGCGGTGGGAAGGGACATCGTCATCACTAAAGCAGTACGACACATGTACAGTCCTAAGCGTCAACATCCGAATCCTTCTACGTGAATGTGGCTTGGGCCGACAGAACCGAATCTTGGAAGGATTCCGTGGGTGATGCACCGGAATACTAGCGAAGACAATTTTCAGCTTATGGGTAGGCAAGGCAACGAAACCTGACATTGAACGATCTTCGACGACATGATTTGGATTCTATAGATGCTACAAAATAGCTGAACAGACTTAGACAGGAGCACAGCGTCTGAACGGTAGCCAGGTTTACCTATCTATATTTAAAGCTGAAGTGGACGATGAACTCAGGGTTACAATTTGTGGTCAAGCATACCAGTCCAGGTACGAGCAAAACTCTCTGACAGCACGAACAACGTCCTGCAAACAGAGTGTTTTCATTTTTGATAGCTGGAAGAAAACTCGAACCCGTGCGGTTCGTGAGCCCATTGAGCTGGCCAGGAGTACACCGGACAGGCTCACTGGAACAGTAATACGTGGTATCAATAGATATGAGATTGGTGCCTAGCAATACTTCACCACAAAACAAGTCTCGAGTGAGCTTCAACACAACCTTACTCCAAGCTCAAGCCAGATCCGATGGGTCATCAAATTCATCACTAACATCATTCTTACTTATCGTACCGTCACCACCAAGGCCACCAAGACCATGCGACCGTTGAGACCTGATCTCCGGTGTCGCATAATCTCTTGTATGTACATCTGGGTACATCACGTGACTTGGTCCGTGTACAATACCGAGGGGTCTGTACATGTCTAGAGCAGCTTTCAAATCTCGGTTCTCCCTTCGTAGTCGCTTAATCTCACGACGGCAGTCATCAATCCTGTTGCGTACCTTGCTTTTGCGTTTGAAGAACCATCCCTGATACCACACACCCCAGGCCAAGATCGCCTGAAGGATCACGCCAATTATTTCCGTTGGCTTCATGTCCATTTTAATGTCGCCACCTCGTAGACGACCACAACCCTTGTTTGAGGACACCGGTGGCGTCTAATCACTATCATCGCCCGCTTTCTTCTTCCGATTTCTAGCCTTCTTTTTGGTTGGCCCAATATCGACGTCACTACCAGACTCGTCACTAGCAGCCTCTTTGGTCTTAGATTTCTTCAATGCCTCATCGGGGACGTTTTCACAGATGTCAGTAAGGAAGTCAAATTGGGGGTCGTTGAGCAGGGCGTGTTTCAGATGAGTGGCAGTGACCCGCTTGCTATTGGCAGCCTTGGCGTCGCCAGCGCCTTTTGAGACCAGTGCTATCATGAAGAGCTCTAGAGCTTTGGCCACTGCTGTTGGTGTTGCTTGTGCTACTTTGCCGACATCTTCGTCTGCCTGCATTATACGCTTTATCCTAGCAACAGGGAACTTCGTCCTGACATCGATTGAGGTCGGTATAGGTTGCAGAAGGACTTGCTGTGGTGGCTGGGGGTCAGCCATGACTGGTTGTGGCACTGGGTACGGAATAGATGTAGCTTCGTTGAATGCGGCGTCCTCCTGGTTTTCATCGTAATTGACCTGTTTTCGGCTTCGTAGTCGAGCCATATCGTCCTCCAAAAAGGGTTGAGTGAAGTATGGCTGAGGAGGAAGCGATGCAGCGATGAATTGGGATGAGTGTGATATTAGCTGTTGAGACTGAAGAACGTTAGCACAGCGAAACGATTCGAGGCAAAAAGCCATTTAAGAGACAACCAATAAGAAAATTCACAAGTCACGCGAACTTACTTGACTTCCAAAATAGGACGGAGCTTGAGAGGTCTGAGGTGAAAAGTAGGGTGAAGCGTCGTAAGAGCCTCGTGGTGAAAAAGAATAGCCTGGCGGGAAGCCAGTAACAGAATCGTTTCGTGAGAAGGATGGAAGTCGTCCAAGGTTTGGTTGTGAAAGAGGCTGAAATGATGGAAGATTCGGTGATCGTGGTCGATAGTCGTCGTGAGATCGCTCGTTGTTCATGTTATTAGAGGTCTTATACGACGAAGGGATATGCCAAGAACACGTTTTGATACGAGTGGGTCGAGTTTGTAACGGTATTGAAGTGCTGTGCGATGAGTGCTGCTGATATGTTACACACGTTGGAAGAATGCGCAATCTTGAGGGGACGAAAAGGTGACCTTTGCAATGGCATTCGCGTCATCGGGAGGACGCCCTTGCCATTTTCAATACTTTGCGTTCATGACATTTGTGTAATTCCCTGTTGTCGTCGTAAAACCAGTAGCCGCTTGTCACAGACGAGGCTGAAATGTCACGTGGTGAGAAGGCTGCAATACGCTATGGGCAGTTCGAGGACTTGGCTGGTGCTGTTCGTAAGACTCGGATGCGATCGATGTGGGCTGGACTGCTTTTGAGAGTTAACCTGCAACCCTTTTATGCGCGTCACTCCCCAAGATCACCACCACAAGCGGCACGCTAAGCCATAGACTAGATTTTTCATATCCGCCAATGAGGTCAGAATTCGCGATCTTTTCTTCCTTGCTACCCTCACACAGAGTGCAACTCAAGGCAATTGTATTGGTATGGTCAAATTTCGGTAGCCTAACCCCAAGCTTTCGCTAAATAGGTAAAACATTTTTATCTTTCATTTTGATGGTTTTTCTGAGGCCGGATCGACTTAATTCAATTCAGTCGGATGACGCGTTATTTCGAACGCGTCGCATTCTTCATTTGAGATGCTAAAGCTTATAGTCACCTATTGAAGCCAGCAATGTCCCTACACTGATGCGATGTTAATGTTTTTACTGCACAGACACTGTCACCTAGCGAGATTGCTGATCTTTCCCAAAAATTCGCCTCACCTATACCTGTCGAACTTAAGAATCATATGCAGTTATCTCGTCGCTAACTCTCGACTCACCATACCCACCTATTGCAACGGTCAGATGATGATAGAGCATACCAGAGACAAAACTTCACAACGACCATACACTTTGAAAACCCTTGCTATATGTCTGTGGTCTTCGATCGTGTTGGGTTGTATAGTCGATGATGGTATCATTACTTGATCTAATCTGATGGCCTGTAACTTCACTTTCTATTCTATATCCTTTTCTTGAAGCTCGCTTTCAGCTGAGAATCCATAACGTACTCGGTCATTTTCTGAAGTCCGCCGAGTCTTTCTTCACGGCTCTCGCCCAAGAACAAGTTGACAACAGGCCAAGCATGAATCCCTGCAGGTTCCGAGTGTCGCTTGACGAATGCTCCATCTTTTTGCATTTGCCAGACCATTTCATCGATACCGGGGGCAAATACCTCTTCTGCTCCATGAATGATACGATAGCCATCCAGTGGAGATGCCTTGTTCCACCGGCCCGCACTGAGGCCAGGAGAGACCACAGTGTCGGTTGTGGTAAGTTTCCCAGCATACTGGCTAGCATACAGATG
>JAPDRQ010000400.1:0-14099 GCA_030247915.1 Neophaeococcomyces mojaviensis
CATCGACAAGCACGAGACAGTGCTGATTCTGGATCCGCAAATGTCAAGTGGTGGTGCGGCATTGATGGCTGTGAAGGTGCTGGTGGATCACGGCGTCTCTGAGAAGAAAATTGTATTTGTGACCTTTATGGCTGGCAAAAGAGGAGTGAATAGACTGACTAGCGTATTCCCTAGTATCAAGGTGGTGGCTGGTGAGATTGTGGAAGACTACGAGAGACGATGGATTGAAGATAAGTACTTTGGTTGCTAATCTTACGAGGGAAACATTGGGAATTCTGATGGTTGAACAGCATTCTTGGTACAGCAAGGGCTGATCTCGTCCCACAGGAGTGCTTGTAAAGTGCTAGATATGTCCTGATTACAGTAGTTATCAGAGCTTTGCGAGCTCACATTCTACCATACCTTGCTGCCAACACTCTTCCTCTACTTATCATTCTAGACACCATTCCATGTTAAAGTTCTCATTGCAAGGTCTATCCTTAGGTCCCAGCGTTCTCTCTTGGAGATCTCGGAGGCACAAGTGGTTTTCGGCCATGATCACGTGTTCTCTACTATTGCGCAGGCTGTCGGCCTGCGCGTCACGTCGATCGCATTACTCCAACAAGCGCACCTATATTGAACATTCTACATCCACCATCTAGTCGAAGTACGAAATCTGTGTCAAGTCTTCACAACACTCCGGGAACTCCCTCTATTTCTTTACCGCATCGAAGTACAAAGAACAAATCCAGTTGAGAAGAGACCTAAGGCATCGGCAGCTGGTACCAATCTTCTCAGATAGACTAGCAACATGGTACGTACACTCACAGTCCTTTCTGAATGACAGTATGCTAGAAACCCTCTTCTAACTCAGGTTGACAGTCTCAATCCCTCCGAATAGCCCCTCCGGCGACCCATCCGTCTACCACAACAAACACCCAAACCTCCAAATTCACGCCCACAACCTCCATCTCTCGTGGTGCGCCCTCAGCTCCCGGTCTCCCCGACACGCTCCGTCTCTCTCAACAGCCCACAGACACAAGCAAGCCACAATTAACCTCAGCCCACCCTCTCGAAACGCGCCTCACCCAATGGCAAGCCACCCAGCAGAACCTGCAACAAACCATGCTCCGACGAACCTTTGGCATTGCGCTGCCTCTTCGAATGTCCATGGAACAGCATCTTGTGGCACAAAGCGACAACTTCAGACCTAGTGCGCTAGGCCCACCTAGCAGAGTGCATGATGATATCTTGAAGGGAAGGGATTGCAGTTTGGATTGGGAGGATGTGTATGCGGGTCAGGACGGGCTAAGAGGGATTGTGAACGCGGGTGGCGACGGACAGGGTGTCGGCTGGACCGAGGAAATGGAGACGAAGATTGGGATGGGGAAGTGGTAGACCAAATATATTGATATAAATTTGTAACTGCTGTTCCGCTTTCAGCAGTGCGGCAAGTTACGACGCAGGAATGCTCTAGTGCTCAAAAGGATGCAAGAAGTTCCAATGATAAGGAAGAGTCACAACGGGACTGGACGGCAATCTGTGAAATGGAGTATCGACGAAAACCTCAAGCACTTCACAGGTCTTAGAAGCATGATATAGCACAAGCAGACACCGGCCACAAGCAACTACAATCGAAAGATTTGCAGACCTCGTGCTTTGACACTGTCAACTCAAGTTACAATTCCACATCGACTCTACACCGTGCTGATGGGGGCAAGGGTTCAGCCCAGCGGCGGCAGACCGTCAAGGTTGCTTATCAAGGACAACGCCATTGTGAATACGCATTGCTTGAGTCACATGGATGGTGTATATTCGGTTGGTTCTTTGTCGTCTCTGCCTCAGTTGCCCGCAAGTGATCCCTATCAATAAGCCTAGACGGCAAATACAGCCATGTGCCCAAGTTGTTCCAATGCCTGCTGAGTAGCGCGCCCTGATCGGAGTTCCTTCCTCTCGTATTCAACGTCAGCCAACATCGAATTCACTTGCCTCAATATGACTCGTGTAGAACCGTCTGCGTGAGTACTTGCAAGACTGTCTTCGTGAACGAGTTCCACGATAGCAATCAACGACCAAGCCAAAAACCTCAACCGAACCTCAACCCAATCTCACTGGGTACCAGCTTCCTCTGAGGCACCTCCTCTGGCTTCATTGTCTCACGAAATCCCGTCTCCTTCGTCCAGATGACTGTTTGCTCAGCACATGCACTCGGCACTTCATGGAAGCCCGCTATAATCTGGAAACTGACATTCTCGAGCTGCCCACAATGCAGAGCGCTTACTCTAATTTTCCAATTCTCAATGATTCTTGAGCAGCTGCCGCCAAGGGCCATGGGAGTGACGAGGCTGCAAAATTGCGGCTGCTCAGCTACACTCATGGTTTTAACGACAAGCACTTCGATCCCTGGACTTTTGGATACCCCGCGGTCGATCCTAACATGGTTGATGTCGGCGTCTGAGTCCTTCGAAAGTGTACTGTTAATTGTCCTCCTCCAAGCATCTTCCACAACGGGTCCGTCAAATCTTTCGCTATCCCGTGCAAAAGTCACAATCAATGTATCAAGATACCCAGCTTCAAGCTCTCTTAGAGTCCCTTGAGCCCGGAAATTTGCGCTTCGTTTCGAGTAGTCAAGTTCCACTCTCTTCAACCCAGGCAAGCTTGTCCACGGAATCCGATTCGTAAACAGTGGCGGGGAACAAAATCTCAGGACACGTACCTCATCCAACAGATGTCCGACACGAGATGGGGAAAGAGTGCGAAGCCGAGTGAGGATCCTCCATTGCGTGCAGGCCGTGGTGAATACTAGCTCACCCTTGAACGTTCGCCGCTCGTGTCGTATGGCTAGTGAAGCAAGAGTTTTGCTAACACAGGATAGAGTACTGCAAGGAAGTCCATCAATAGCTAATGTGCCTTTGATGACACGGTCAAGGATTGAAAGAGACCATGGCTCATAGTAGTGACCGATGATAGTGTCAAGGATTTCTGTTGGGAGGTCCTCCAAGGAACGTAGAGCCATGTTTTGTAGTTGACCTAGCTGTTCGTCTTGGCTGCTGTTCTTACTACGTTCTTCCGCTTAAAGGACGAGTGACATGTATTTAGAAAAGTTGTTCCCTTTTCAGCAATGCAAGTCCCACGCAGGGCGGGGCGTGTCCCGCGACTGGTTTCAGTAGTGAGATCCGCCTTCTAGACAAAATGCGCCGTAGAGTGAGCTTAAGCAGCAGCTTCCCCTTCATGTGGTAGGGGAGGTCGGTCACGTCATGAGATTCAGCCCCGGACTTGCGCACCGGCTGCCGGAAGAACTCTACTTTAAATGGGCAGGAAGTTGTGACAGAAATTTGGACAATTTCCTCCCCATTGAGCTATCTCACATGATTGTGAAGTATACACAAAATTTTTCAATCCCTCAGAGCTGGTTCAATATACTTTTACCGCAGTGAATGGCTTCTGTCAGCGTTGGCTAAATCCTACATCAAGATAGTACAAAGATGAATACCGGACAATCTCCGCCATCCTCCACCGGTGCGGAGAACAAGCTTCACTAAACACAGAAGCTCGGTTCAGGCTTGCAGGCGAACTCTGGAGACCCCAGGTTTTACGAACCATAGATGTTAGTCTGAGCGTTTGACCTCGGAAAGATGGAGGGCCCAATCACGGTCTAGCTGATTTGGACGGTTGAATCGGCATCGAGGCGCACGCTGTCGTTTTCGGGTGGAGAACCCAGAGGAGATTATGATGAAGTCGAGCTTCGTACGGTCGTCAATGTATGTGGAGAAGTTGGTGAGCTGGTGAGCGGCCTCAAAAGGGATCGACAGCTTTTCCAAACAGATTCTGAAGCAACTTAACAATTTTGAAAAGAAAAGAATCTGTCTGCCAGAGGAGCAGACAGGTATGGGAAGCTATTAGAGTCGAGAATAGCATTGTCTCAACGTCAAGATAACAGCCCATTCAGGGCAGTATTGAAGCCAAAACCAATCATATCTAAGCGTCTCAAACACCAACACCGTTATCGCTCATTGCACACCTCCTAACCCTACCGTGTCCCCAAAAAAATATGCCTGAGAGAACCCTCAGCGTAGGCATCGTCGGCGGCGGCCTTGGCGGCCTCGCCGCCGCCATCGCCTGCGCCAGAGCAGGAGTGAGCGTCACCGTGTTGGAGGCAGCTCCAGAGCTCGGCGAAATCGGGGCCGGCATCCAAATGTTCGGCAACGTGTCACGCTTCCTGATCCGCACCGGCGTCGACGAGATCATCGGCGAGAACCTGGTTCAGATGGACGAGGTCCGCACCTGGGGACACGGGCCCGGCCACCCACTGATCGGCCGTCTTGATGTGCGGAAGGTGGTGAAAGCGCAGGGCTTCCCGTGGTGGGTCATCCGACGCGATCATTTACATGCTGGGCTCGCCGAGGGCGCCAAACGCCACGGGGTGAAGCTTGTCACGGGCTTTCGCGCCAGTGCGCTCGTACAGCATGGCATCGATAAAGGCGTCACGGTCACTAGCGAAGACGACTCAAGCTACACATTCGATCTCATCATTGGAGCGGATGGCGTGAAGAGTTTTATGCGAAGGCAGCTGTTTCCTGGTCTCAAGCCTGTTGCCGCGAGTAATATCGCCGCTTACAGAGCGGTATTGCCGTACGAGGAAGTCTTCGCGAAGATTCCCGAGGCGAGGAGTAAGATTGGGTACACGATGGATCTATGGGGTGGGCCGGGCGGCTATATCTTGTTGTACCCGTTGAGCGGAGGGCGAGAGCTGAATGTTGTTACCGCGTATACGCAAAACAGGCCTGTAACTGAGTTGGAAGAGGTTGATGTGCAGGACTTTCGCGATCAGTACAAGGGGTGGGACCCCTTTATCTTGAAGGTGCTAGATATGGTGACAGAGACGAAGAGGTGGCCCCTGCTGGTTGTTCCGCCGACAAAGAAATGGAGTAACAATGAGGGAAATGTGGTTTTGATGGGAGATGCGGTGAGTTTCAGAGATTTTGTAACACGGAGTTTGTACTGACTCTTCACTTGAAGATTCATGGCATGCAGAACCATATGGTAAGTTCGATTTATGCTTACCAGCTCCTAGCTATGTTGCTTTCACTCGTCCTTGAATACACAAGCTAACCTCATCCTTTACAGGCCCAGGGCGCAGCAACAGCAATGGAAGACGGTATTTTCCTTGGCCGTGTCCTTAGCGAAGTCCTCCGCGGTACCATCACCCTCGGCACCGCCATCCACCTCTATGAAAAGAAACGTATTCCCCGCGCCTTCCACAAGGCACAGTCCGCGTTCACTCAAGGTGAACTTTACTCGGTCCAAGACGCCGACATGACCGCCCGAGATGCGAGTATGTCGGCGGAGGTGAAAGCTTGGGATCGTCGCCCCGGGATAGGGGAGGAACTACCGCCCACATATCGAACTCCTCAACTCTTCTCGAATCCATGGACTGTGCCGAGCATTTTGTATTACGATGCCGAGGGAGATGCTGACTTTGCAGTTGATGAGTGGTTGATGAGCCAGGGTGATGTCGATCAGAAGACTTTCGTGAGCAGAGGTCTGAGAGCGAAGTGGTGGAGTGCTATTCGTGATAATGGTATTGAGACATGGAATCAGATAAGAGCCAAGCTGTAGGTAGTGCCGTTGTAGCAGCGAGCATTGATGGCAACTGAGCTCCAGGTTCGGCTCCGCCATTCGACAATCAGTCGGAACATTGATACCAGTATCGCAGATGTACAAATGGTAGGTGTCTTGGCTGCATCCGCACACGTGCGCAACGTCATTGATCGAGTGCTCATGATGCCGCCGTTGTCTCTGACATCGTTGATGTTGTTCTTAGAGTAAAAACGTCGGCTCTTCGCCGACTACCATATATTTGCATTTTCCATCTGGCTGTTGAGTTCAAGTTGCGAACCGCTCAGACTGTCAGTTTCGATCATCCACGGGTACTGATTCCGCCGGAAACTTCTAATCTTGCATCTCGACATCGACATCGGCCCCGGTGGGGTGAGCATGGCCATTTTGTTGAGGTTGCACAGTACGATCAACAATTGGACTGTTAGCCATAGAATGACTCTGTCGTTGTCTATTTGGCGAAGTAGGCACGTGACTAGTTCCATTAGTATGAGCGTGGCCATGGCTCTGCTGTGCCATCATCGAGGCGATTGAACGCTGTCCGTTGGTAAGTGCGGCGCCTTCGCCATCCACATCCGCCGCCTCGGCGTCTTCGTTGGCTGCAGCCGCCTTCGAGGCATCTGTCGCGGCTTTCTTTTCTTTGATCTGTTTGTAGGTCATGGTTTTGGGGACTGTGTCGGAGAGAAATTGAAGGTTGTCGAATTTGGCGACTGCCGTGGCTTCATCACAAGCGTGTTAGAGATACAGAATAAAGGACTGAGGCTTATGGCACCAGAGGCTTACCAATGTCCTTGTAGGCTATATTTCTCCGTGGTTTGGCATCTGACTTGGCCACATTGTGAGCTTGCTCAGTAAGGTAGCGTAGAAACTCTTCCTGTCGAGCCCAACGTTGTAGGTTAGAGAAGCGATTTCGTGCAAAGACCAGACATGAAGTAAAAGCGCAAAAAAGGGGCTTCATACTGTGGCTACCGATATGGCAAAAGCAGCGCCATTAGAACATTGTGCGATATCTTCGTCCTGAGCAATGATCTTCTTTACTCGGGCAACTAGACTCTGTCAGCGCGAGAAGAACGGTCAAGAAAATCGCGTACGTGGCAGTGCTGAAGTGCCGGTAATCTCCTCCGGGCGAGGCATGGGTGCTGTGTTGTAAGGCATGTTGGTTGGTCAGTTCAGTCCACACGATATTCGACGCGTAGATGTTGATTTCGATGAAGAGCGGAGGTGTGCTGGTCGTCTTGACATAATGGCTGATATTGAGGCGATCGTCCGAAAACGGAATGGCGGCCCTCGGGGGTTGCACTTGCTGGCTCAACCACGAAGACAGCAAGAGATGCCTTTGGGATGAACTAGCCGCCTTCATTCCCTTCTACCGCTGTTGGCGCATTTGTATTTGCTAGTATGTGTGTTCTGAGCATGTTGACAATATATATGTTATGAACCGACAATCATCCACGTCCAGCGCACGCCCTCAAGCCCGATCGTCCATCTCTGCCCGCAGAGTCTCCCGGCGATTCTCGACATTATCTGGCCTCGAGGATGGCAATAATGCTGATCCACCACCGGCTGATAGTGCGATCACTGAGGAGCTAGCCCAAATCAAGAGATATGAAGATTTCACCACGATAGACTGGGTGCAGGATGCGGCCAGAGAGCAGACCAGACGACGGACAAGGCGGAAGGATGCTGCGCCTTTCTTCCAGCGAGATGGAACTTGGGCATGGCGTCGGAAGCTGTGGGAGTCTTACGATGCTGCTCAGGCATGGGTTGTGGTCACTCTGGTGGCCATCATTATCGGCCTGATTGCGGCTGCGCTGAATATAGTCACCGAGTATTTGTCCGACTTAAAGATGGGATATTGCACCACGGCATGGTATCTGAATGAGGATTTCTGTTGCTATGGGGCTGAAAGTGGCTGTGATGAATGGAGGAGATGGACCGCCTATGGCTTTGCGAACTACCTGATCTACACTATCATGGCCATCCTCCTTGCGGCAACAGCATCATACTTGGTCAAGATTTACGCCCCTTATGCTGCAGGCTCAGGCATCTCCGAGATCAAGTGCATCATCGGCGGCTTCGTCATGAAAGGGTTTCTCGGCTTCTGGACACTCATCATCAAAGCAATTTGCCTGCCACTTGCCATTGCTTCCGGTCTATCAGTCGGGAAGGAAGGACCTAGCGTTCATTATGCTACCTGTGTCGGCAACGTCGTTTCTCGTTTCTTTGAGAAATACAAGCAGAGTGCCTCAAAGACTCGAGAAATCTTGACAGCAAGCTCTGGCACTGGTGTGGCGGTTGCTTTTGGGAGTCCTATCGGGGGCGTCCTCTTCTCTCTGGAAGAAATGTCATCTCACTTTCCGCTGAAAACGCTCTGGCGCAGCTATTTCTGCGCGCTTGTTGCAACTGCCGTTCTTGCCGCCATGAACCCTTTCCGTACTGGGCAACTGGTCATGTTCAGTGTCAAATATGACCGCGACTGGCACTTCTTCGAGATTGTCTTCTACATCATCCTTGGCATCTTTGGCGGTGTTTATGGCGCCGTCATGATCAAAGGCCATCTAGCTGTCCAGTCCTTTCGGAAAAAGTACCTCGCCAAATACGCTATCTTGGAAGCCGTCATTTTAGCTGGCGTCACAGCCCTCTTCTGCTACCCCAACCTCTTCCTTCGAGTCGACATGACCGAAATGATGCAGATCTTGTTCCGCGAATGCGAAGGCGATTACGACTACCATGGCCTGTGCGAGCCAGAAAACCGCCTCTCGAATGTCCTGTCTCTACTCGTTGCCACCCTTCTCCGCTGCGCCTTCGTTGCACTCTCCTATGGCTGCAAAGTTCCCGCCGGCATTTTCGTTCCCTCCATGGCAATCGGCGCCTCCTTTGGTCGCATGATTGGCATCCTCGTGGAGTGGCTCCATGCCTCCTTTCCAAACAGCACCTTCTTCTCCGCCTGCCAGCCCGACGTTCCCTGTATTACACCCGGAACATACGCCTTCCTCGGTGCCGGCGCGGCTCTTTCTGGGATTATGCACCTCACCATCTCCGTAACAGTAATCATGTTCGAACTCACTGGAGCACTCACTTATATCCTTCCGAGCATGATAGTCATTGGTGTCACCAAAGCAGTCGGCGATAGGCTCTCCAAGGCTGGCATAGCAGACATAATGATTCAGTTCAATGGATATCCTTTCCTTGACTCCAAGGAGGAACACAACTTTGGTGTGCCAGCTTCACAGGTTATGACCTCAAGCGCATCACTCAAAACTCTCCCTGCAACAGGCCTAGAGGTCAAAGCCGCACAGAAATTGCTGGATGACACAACCTACTCCGGCTTCCCGATTGTCGAGGAACCAAACTCATCGAAAATCCTCATAGGCTACATCGGCCGCGTCGAACTCGCATATGCTCTCACAAAAGCCAGACAGCAAGGCCTGCTCGCCCCAGACGCAAAGATCTCATTCATCAAACTGAACGCTGATGACACCGAGTCCCCAACGACACCGTCCGTAGCCGTTCGCACAACGTTCGATAGCATGGCACGTCAGCTTGTCGATTTGAGCGCTTACATTGACAGTGCACCAATCACTGTGCATCCACGTCTACCGCTCGAAACGGCGATGGAGCTGTTTAAGAAGATGGGTCCGAGAGTGATTTTAGTTGAACACCATGGTCGTCTTGAAGGGCTCATGACTATCAAAGACTGCTTGAGGTATCAAGCACGGATTGAGGCAATGGAGCACAGCAGTCACGTTAGCGTGGCTAGCGGTGTTACTGAAGGCAGGCAAGACTTTGTATGGGATAGTATGAGGATCATTGGAGAGTGGATCGTGGATAAGGTAAATGGTTTGTCGAAGGGACGGTTAAGGTTGTCACCGAGAGTCAACAGAACTGGTGATAACATAGGTGAATGGACGAGAGTGTCGGAGCGGGAGCCTGGCCCGGAGAATGAATATCTACATGAAAATGAGATTCTGGATGGGACAGAGGAGTTTACGGAGCATGAAGATCAAGCAAGACACCAACGCCGTGGGACAGACAATGTTGAGATGGATGTTAGATAATAGCCAGTTGATAGATCGATAGGCACTGCATGTGCAGATGATGAATATATGAAAACTTAGATGTATGAAGGTTCTATTGTAAGATAATCCTCTGCTCCCCCTTTAATCTAAGTACAAAGCTAAAATACACTGCTCCACTTTTAGATATCATACAGCTAAGAATGTCTGACTTTAGATCTCCTTGATGGGCTTCTCTACACCGGGACTCCTGCGGCCATCGAACAGCTTTCCCTTCTAATCTTGATTACTTAGTCAAAGTCTGGCATCCCAGCTTGCGACTTAAGCTATTGGTCGTTTAGCTCGCTAAAAGTAAACATAAAAACGTTTGACCAGACAAACCGCTTGGAGAACTCAAAGCCTTAGCCTTCTTTCTGCGGAGCTGTTCAAGAACTGACCACTGCGGTAGGAGAGCTGTTTACATAAGTATCTCAACCGCCCTAGCTTGCTTTAGGACTGTGTTTGAAAGGCCCATCTAGAGGTAAGGCATTTGATGGAAAGGTCCCCTCAACTTATCGAATATTATTAGGTCAGCATTGTTGTCCCTGCGAGTTGTTATGGGACGATCGATGAGATCCGCTACAATGGTACGCGCTCTGAGCTGTGTTAAGATAGGTGATACTTAATTATATTAGCTGTCCTACAAGTGGCTATTGGTGCTGGGTAGCTCCAGCTTGCAGCGTGTTCTCTGCATTAAAGATTCACAACGACTACGTCGACAGAAGTCAAGAATGAAATAGCGTAAGGAAGATCCATGGCAACGTAAGTCCATGAAGTGCGTCAAGTTGCATAATTGCGAGAGCACCATGTTGTTGATTATCTTAGCGCTATCATAAGGAACAACCACACAGTGTTCTGTCATGAGCTAGTTCTGTTTGCTCTGTATCTTCACTTTCTGCGTCAGCATCAAGCTTTGCGGTCTCTGCTCCACGATCTAGACAGCCTGGCGTGTGCTAACGAAGACATGTCATGTGGTTACTAAGGGGGGATGCGTAGGATGGCAAGATTTAAGATGCTAGGATGGAACATGCTGACATACCAGCTGAACACTTTTGAGGATTCACGAGTGCCGCCTCGTAACAGACACCCGGTTTGAATGCAGCAATCCACTTGGTCGGAACTTGCACTTCTAGTGATACATTTTCTATATGTCATTATTCAAGTGAGCCTTCATTCTGTTTGCTTCCTGTTCACGGATATAAGTGACTGCTCTCCATCTCTCCTTGGTTTATCCACTACACAGTCTTCTCTGCCTCTCAGGTAGCAACTATTGCAACTCGTCCGAATATTGTTCTTAACCTAGGTATCACCATAAGGTCCAATCCTCCGTTTACGGTCACAGTTTCTTAGACTGACAGATATGACTACATCACCACTGAACCCGCTCACCCTGAGTGCCACAAAGGCACGTGAGATGCTGCAAGCTGGCAAGGTCACTTCTGTCGATCTTGTTGAGCTGTATTTATCCCAGATTGAGAGGCATAACAATCAAGGCGCCAAGCTCAATGCTATTATACAAGTCGCACCACATGAAATGCTGATGGAAAAGGCTCGCCAACTTGACCAAGAAAGAGCTTCTAAGAAAATTCGTGGCCCACTACATGGTGTCCCTATCATTGTTAAGGTATTCCTAGCTAGTAGGTGTACATGGATATTACTAACATGTCAGGATGCGTTCTTGACGCCCTCGTTAGGCATGGGCACAACCTGTGGCTCCTTCGCGTTGAAAGATCAGCATGCGACCGAAGACGCAGCTGTCATTAAACTTCTTGTCAAAGCGGGCATGATTGTAATTAGTAAAGCAAATTTGTCAGTACGTCGGCTTCGTCTCTCTGGGTTAAGTACGTTCGATTGACGATTTGTAGGAATGGGAAGTTACAAAGCGTACGATATCACAAGTGGTTGGTCCGCCGTGGGTGGCCAGGTAAGTAGATCCGGAGAATGATCTGCGCAACTCTATCTGACCCAGGATTAAGACCCAGTCGCCATACATAAGGGTAAGAGTCGTGTATCCAACTCCCTTTCTGGGTCATAGTGTAAGTTTGTATATTGGTACAACAACTCCATGACTGAACAGAAGTTAGACACCTGCTGGCTCGTCCTCGGGATCCGCAGTCGGTGTAGCAGCAGGCTTTGCACCACTTGCTCTGGGTGCAGAAACTGACGGCTCGGTCGTACAGCCCGCCAACAGAGCCGCCGTGTATGGTCTAAAGGCAAATCATGGCTCAACAAAGATGTCAGGTGTTATGCCTGGTGCCTCTTCCCTCGACTGCTTGGGTGCTTTCGCGAAAACCCCACACGATCTCGCAGACCTGATGTCAATCATCATGGAGCAACCATTTGAAAGCATGGTGGACACCCGCTGGACAGGCATGCGCGTAGGTTTTGTTGAGACTTCACTCTGGAGGTTCCCCGATACGATCATCGAACAAGTGCCTGAATTTCACAAACAGTTGGTAAGTCCACATAGCGTTATCGTCTCAGCAGCCTTTGACTTTATCTAGGAGTTGGAAATTACAGCTGCGAGAAAAACCATCGCGAATTCTGGAGCCGACGTCGTATATCCAGCACAACTGATGCAGTATAATGAGCTATTTGCTGACATTGCTGGCGTTGACGATGTTGACCCGCTAATTGGTAAGGTTCCATACCCGCGAGTTGCAAAGACTAAAGGACTGTAGCATATGAATTTCCGCGACTGATTGAGGACTTCCTGAAGCTATTTCCAAATGCGCCTGTGAGGACACTCTCAGATTTGATCAAGTTCAATGATACTCACGCCACAGGAGAACTGCCTGCACGTAAGCGTTATTCTAACCACACTTACAGCAGAATTACTTACACACATACAGACCAGCCTACGCAGGATCGCTTCATCGACATGAACAATGATAAGACTACGCAAGAGCAGTTCGACTCAATCCTTGCAAAGATTCGCAGCAGAGCGACATCAGAAATCGACAGGACCCTGAAGGAAAACAACATCGACGTTATCTTGGGACCAGGTGATGCACGATTCTGCAGCTTTGCTGGTGCCGCCGGAGGTCCTGTGGCTTCGCTACCCCTTGGCTTTGCCAACTTCAATGGCAGAGCCTTCGGTGTTCATGCTCTTGCGAGACCGGGTGAGGAGCAAAAGTTACTGCAAGTCATGGCTGCGTGGGAGACAGCATTTCCAGATGCAACCAAGCCGCCTTCATGGCTTGTAGAACAGGACGAGGCTTTCGAAACCAAAGCATGACGGTTGATTGTATCCTGAGATACGAATAGCATAACACACTGCAATTCTGCGATGAAGGCTTTTCGTGAAGATTGACGTTGATATAGTCTAGGCAGCTCGGAAGTTGTTTCAGCAAGCGAGGCAAGTTAGCGAAGTACATCTGCAGGCTGTGGATCATATACTTTTTCGCTACTTTTGCCAGTTATGCTCGTCTGTGTCACGTCTTGTACTCGAACTATGCTGCCACAAGCTGGAGATATCATTCTGTGCTTGATTTTGGTCACACACAGAGAGAAAGAGGTCGGGTTCAGGTGGGTAGCGCAAGTATAGAATGTATGTCTTATTTGCTTAAAAAGGGGAAATTTTCATGTTCCTACCTTTTGGTTCTGGAGATTATTCTTGCGATCCAGCCGTCAGGCGCCAATTACCTATTTTACTACAGCACAAACGAACATCGTAACTCGTTATGACTTAAGTACGTCTCCTTAGCTCTCCGTTCACGTCCGAGCAGTGTCACCGCTTCACACCACCACATGTACACTCTCTGACTATCCTCTTCATTTCCGCGTTCTCTGCCAGCAGCCTATAATTTTCCTGCTCAAGCCTCATGATCTGTGCTTTGTAGTGCTCGATGTTTCCACTAGAACTCCTGTCTCGTTGCACGTGTTTGCTATCCTCAGTATTGGTATTATTGCTGTCAATGCTCTCATCAAGAATCGTGCCTTCCTGATCCTCATTCACATCAGGTAACTGCTGCCCTTTACTCCCTGGTCGGGAGCTACTTGTGCTCTGGGAACCAGAGGTGTCGGGTCTGAATCTACTACGGAGGGACAGGCTACCGCCGTGGTGACTGCTAGATGAGGATTTTGGGCGGACGTTCTCGTCACTGGCTGGCGATGCTCGATTCTGTGCTTGATCAGGGTTCTGTTCAGATAGTATACCTGCTAGGCCCGGCCGAGAGCGATTCTTTCGACTGAAAGATCGACCCAGGCTAGGTAGAAACTTGGGTGTATCCCGTTCCCGCAGACTACCTGTGGCATGCGCAAAGCTCGATGTAGTTTTTGCTGGTGCTTCGCGGATCGTGTTTGCACGAGTGAGACTAGAGATGAGTTTGGTGGGGCTGAGCGAACGTTTTTTCGCTTCATGCTCGATGCGCAAGGAGTCCAGTATCGTCGAAGCGGCGGGCTCCATCTCGCAGATCTCTGCTATGATCTTTCGCGCTTTTTCGA
>JAPDRQ010000401.1:0-14021 GCA_030247915.1 Neophaeococcomyces mojaviensis
CCCAGCGTGGATCGCTGTCTCCTCCGGAGGTCATCGATCCAGAGCAGGCGGACTGGACCACCGGACGTCTGCAGTTCGACCGCATGCCACTGAGCGAGGTCCTGCGCATCCTGCAGCGCTATCACGACCGTCCCATCGTATTGGATGACCCAACGCTGGGGCCTCTGCAGGTGTCGGGCGTGTTCGATGCCGACCACGCAGAGACCGTACTCACGCTGCTGCCCGAGATCCTGCCGGTGCAGGTGCACGCCGCTTCCGATGGCAGCCTGCATCTGCGCGCCCGCGATTGAATGCCACACCGAGGGTGGGTTGCGCGCCGTCCCATCCGGCAAGTGCTTGAACCCTTCCGAAGGCCCCCCGCATGACCCGCCCTGTTCCGCCTGCCGCCCTGCGCCGGCTGGCCCCCACCCTGCTCGCTGCCTGCCTGTGTGCCGCCCTGCCCGCCACGGCGCAGACCGCTGCCTCCGCGCCCGTCGAGCTGCATCTGCCGGCCGGCCCGTTGCAGGCTTCGCTCAGCTCGCTTGCCCGGCAGAGTGGCATCCAGCTGCTGTTCGCAGCCGACAGCGTGAGCGGCCGCAATGCGCCCGCCCTCGACGGCCGTTACACCCCGCACGACGCCCTGCAGCGCCTGCTGGCCGGGCAGGGCCTGGCGATGCAGGAACGTTCGCCAGGTGTGTTCGTGGTGAATGCCGCACCAGCGCACGCGCCGGCCACGCCGCGCACCCCGGCCCGGGCCGCGTCATCAGCGCCGTCATCTGCCACGACAACCTCGCTGGCCCGCGTCACGGTCTCGGCCTCGACCGCGCGCATGCCGCAGGGCGAGACGGCCATGCCCAATACCATCACGGTGCTGACCCGCGAGGACATCGCCCAGCAGCTGGCGCTGGGTTCGGATGTGTCGCGGGTGCTGTCGTCACAGATTCCGGCGTTTGCCCCGGCGCGCGAGAAGATGTCCAACTACGGCGAAACCATGCGCGGCCGCGGCATCCTGTACATGGTCGACGGCGTGCCGCAGTCGACGCCACTGCGCGATGGCTCGCGTGATTCGCACACCATCGACCCGGCGATGATCGAGCGCATCGAGGTCATCCACGGTGCCAATGCGCTGCAGGGCATCGGCGGTACCGGCGGCATCGTCAACATCATCACCCGCAGCGCGCCCAGTGAGCCGGGCGCGTTCCTGCTGGACACCAACGTCAGCTACAGCGCTGCCCTGCCCAGCCGCCACGATGACAATGGCCAGCGCGGCGCGGCCCTGGTAGGCGTGCGTGGTGAGCAGTTCGACCTGGTCGCCGGCCTGGCCCATGAGAAGCAGGGCCTGTACCACGACGGCGAGGGCCGATCGATCGGCACCAACGCGCAGGGCGAGCTGATGGACTCGACCTCATCGAACGTATTCGCCAAGCTGGGCTGGAACATTGCCGAAGGCCACCGCCTGCAGGTGATGGCCAACCGCTACGAACTGCGCGGGCTGGACAACTATCTGGCCATCAACGGTGACTACCGGACTGGTCGCCCGACCATTTCGGTTCCCGGTGATACGCCGCTCGATCCGCCGATGAACCGCTCGCGTTCGCTGACGGTGGACTACAGCGCCGCCGACCTGCTCGGTGGCCGTTTCCAGGCGCAGGCCTTCGCGGTGGATTTCGAAGGCCGCTACGGTGCCAGCCAGTGGGATCCGTGGGGCAACACCGGCGCCAATGCCGCCTGGGACCAGACCCAGAATGAATCGGACAAGCGCGGCTTCAAGCTGACCCAGAGCTGGAGCCGCATCGCCGACACCACGCTGGACGTGACCCTGGGCCTGGACGGCCTGCGCGACCGCACCCACCAGGTGCTGCTGGCCAGTGGCATGAACTGGGTGCCTCAGACCACCTACCAGAGCCTGTCACCGCTGCTGCAGCTGCACTGGTGGCCGACCGATCACCTGATGCTGTCCGGCGGCCTGCGTTACGAAAAGGGCGAGCTGGAAGTGGGTGACTACACCACCCTGCCCCGTTACGGCGCACGCAAGGTGGCCGGTGGCAAGCCGACGATGAGCGAGACCCTGCCCAACTTCGGCGCGGTCTGGTACATCAACGACCGCCTGAACGCCTATGCCTCGTACTCGGAAGGCTACACCGTAGCCGACGTCGGCCGTGTGCTGCGCGCGATCAACCGCGACGGCCAGCGCGTGGACAGCCTCATCGACCTGTCACCGGTAGTGTCTGACAACCGCGAGATCGGACTGGAGTACGACGATGGCCGCTTCAGCGGTGACATTGCCTACTACACCTCCGAATCCAAGCTCGGCTCGGTACTGATCTACGATCCGGGCATCGATGCCTATGCGGTGCAGCGCCAGGCCACCCGCGTGGAAGGCTTTGAAAGCAACCTGCGCCTGCGGTTGGGCAACAGCCGCCTCGGCCTGGGCTATGCACGCGCCAACGGCCGCTACGACGCCGACGTCGACGGTCGCCTCGACAGCGACCTGGCTGGTGTGAACATCGCACCGAACCGGTTGACTGCGTTCTGGGAACAGAGCTGGACGCCGCAGCTCAGCACCCGCCTGCAGGCCAGCCATGCCTTCGACCGAGACTTCGACCTGCGAGGTGCGCGGGTGGCCGAGTTCAAGGATTACACCACTTTGGATCTGGTCGCGCGCTACACGCTGGACAAGCATGCCTTCACGCTGGGCGTGCAGAACCTGGCAGACAAGCAGTACATCAGCTACTACTCGCAGACCACGCCGTCGAACCCGAGCTATTTCTCCGGTCGCGGCCGGGTGCTGACGCTGGGGTGGCAGTACCGGTACTGATCCATGGCGTCCTTATGGGAGCCATGAAATCTATGCGAGACGCGATGAAGGAGGCCCATGCTAGTTTCTGGGCCTCCTTCAAGCGGACGTGAATCATGCGTTTTACCCTGCTCGCCTTCGCCCTGGCCGTCGCTCTTCCGGCCGCGCACGCCAGCGCCGCCGAGGCACCGCTGCCACAGCTGCGGGCCTACACCGTGGATGCCTCCTGGCTGCAGCCGATGGCGCCGCTGCAGATTGCCGACCACACCTGGCAGATCGGCACCGAGGACCTGACTGCGCTGCTGGTGCAGACCGCCGAGGGCGCAGTACTGCTGGATGGCGGCATGCCGCAGATGGCCAGCCACCTCATCAGCAACATGAAGGTGCGCGGCGTGGCCCCGCAGGACCTGCGATTGATCCTGCTCAGCCATGCGCATGCCGACCACGCCGGCCCGGTCGCCGAGCTCAAGCGTCGAACCGGCGCGCATGTGGCGGCCAATGCCGAATCGGCGGTGCTGCTGGCGCGCGGCGGTAGCAACGACCTGCACTTTGCCGACGGCATAACGTATCCGCCGGCCAGCGCCGACCGGATCATCATGGATGGTGAAGCGGTCACGGTGGGCGGCATCACATTCACCGCGCACTTCATGCCAGGGCATACCCCGGGCAGCACCGCCTGGACCTGGACCGACACCCGCGATGGCAAGCCGGTGCGCATCGCCTACGCCGACAGCCTGAGCGCGCCGGGTTACCAGCTGAAGGGCAACCCTCGCTATCCGCGCCTGATCGAGGACTACAAGCGCAGCTTCATCACCGTGCGCGGCCTGCCCTGCGATCTGCTGCTGACCCCGCATCCGGGTGCCAGCAACTGGAACTATGCCGCCGGCAGCAAGGCCAGCGCCAATGCACTGACCTGCAGCGCCTACGCGGATGCGGCCGAGAAGAAATTCGACGCGCAGCTGGCCAAGGAAACGGCCGGGGACCGCTGATTCTGCAAATCCTGTAGAGCCGAGCCTACGCTCGGCTTGCCGGCCGAACACAGCCGAGCATAGGCTCGGCTCTACACAAGGCGCATCGAAGGGTGCCGGTCAGCCTGACCGGCACCCACCGTCTATCAGCCGCCCTGCCCGTGCTGTGCAAACGGCTCGGTACTGCCGTCGGTCCGCACCAGCTCGACGGTGTATGGCTGCACGTAGCCATCCGGCATTTCCATGCCCGGCGAACCGGCCGGCATGCCGGGCAGCACCAGCCCACGCGCCGCCGGGCGTTCGGTCAGCAGGCGCTTGATGTCCTCAGCCGGGATGTGGCCCTCGACCATATACCCGCCAATCTCGGCGGTATGGCACGACGCCTTGCCGACCGGCACACCCAACCGGACCTTGATCGGATTCATGTCATCGGTGTCGCGCACATCGACCTGGAAGCCGGCGGCCTTCAGGTGGTCGACCCATATGCCGCAGCAACCGCAGCTGGCGGTCTTGTGCACGACGGCCACCGGCAAGGCCGGATCGACCTTGGCCGGGCTTGCCTGGGCCGGCGCATCGCTGGCGACCGGTGCCACGGAGGATTCTTCGGCGGCACGAGCGCAGGCGGTCGTGGCCAAGACGGTGCCCAGCAGCAGGCCGAGGGAGAGCGTACGGTTCATTGAGTGATTCCTTTGCAAAGACGGGCAACGCGGCCCGTCGCCCGCGCATCGAAGGCGCGGGCAGAGTCGAGAGAAAGTCGAGCAGTCAAGGCAGGCGCTTGAGGCCTGCGGGGAGTCACGCGATGGGGGGACGCAACGGATCCGGCGTCGGAGGCGATGCGCGTTGCTGGGTACTGGCCGGAGCAGGCGCTTCGCGCCAGGGCGAGGCCGGTGTTCCGTTCAACGTCGCCAGCATGCCGAGGCAGGCCGGCGGGCATTCGCACTCACCGCTCTGGCAGGCAGCCGGGGCCGCATCATCGCAACAGCCCGCCGCCGCCATCGCGGCCGAATGCGGTACAGCGCAATGCTCCAGGCTGGCCGGGCCGCTGTACGAAGACGCGGCGAGCGCCAGTGCCGGTGCATTCAGCACCAGGGCGACAAGCAACATCCAACGCAGCAGCAGATCAGTCAGGTTCACACGCCGATGATAGCCGATGCACGCACTACGCAATCGCCGCCGCCATCGCCTGCACCCGCACCGGAATCGACTTGGCGGCGGGCGTGCCGCTGATACGGTCGTAGTAGTCCAGCGGCAGCAACGGGTTCAGTTCCGGGTAGTAGCCGGCCAGCGCGCCGCGCGGCATCGGGTAGTCCAGCACCGTCAGGCCCTCGATGCGCCGCTGCACGCCATCGCCGCTGATCGTCTCGAGGCTGACCAGCGCTTCCTTGTCCAGCCCGTGCGCCAGCCGGTCTTCGATGTTCATGAACAGCACCATGCGATCGTTGTACACGCCGCGATAGCGGTCGTTGTAGCTGTAGATGGTGGTGTTGTACTGGTCATGCGAGCGCACGGTGGCCAGCCGCAGCATGTCCGGATCGTGTACGGGATCGTCCACGTCCAGGCCAGACATCACCAGGATGTTGGCCTTGCCATTGGGCGTGGGCCAGACGCGGCGGCGCGGCGGGATGTCCAGATGGAAGCCATGCGGCTGCTGGATGCGCTCGTTGAAGCCAGTGTAGATCTCCGGGTACACGGCCGCGATCAGCTCACGGATGGGTGCGTAGTCATGCATGCAACCTGCCCAGTCAACCTTGCTGCGTGGCAGCGCGGCCATCGCCATGCGGCAGACGATCTCGACCTCGGGCAACACATCGGCACTGACCGGCTCGAGCACACCGCGCGAGGCGGTCACATTGGACATCGCGTCTTCAATGGTGACGAACTGCTCGCCGGCCGGCGTGACGATGCGCTCCGAGCGCGCCACCACCGGCAGGATCAGCGCATCGCGGCCATGAACAAGATGACCGCGATTGAGCTTGGTGGCGATGCCCACGGTCAGGTCCAGCCCACGCATTGCCTCGTACGCGCGCGGCGTATCGGGCACCGCATGGATGAAGTTGCCACCCAGACCGATGAACACCTTGGCGCTGCCATCCAGCATCGCCTCGATGGATTCGACCACATGATGGCCATGCTCGCGCGGCGGGTCGAAGCCGAACACCTGCTGCACGCGGTCCAGATAGGCCGGTTTGGGCTTCTCGTCGATGCCGACGGTGCGGTCGCCCTGCACATTGGAATGGCCCCGGATCGGCCCGATGCCAGCACCGGGCTTGCCGAAATTGCCACGCAGCAACAGCAGGTTGGCGACCTGCTGCAGCAGGCGCGAGCCGTACTGGTGCTGGGTCAGCCCCATGCCGTAGCAGATCACGGTGGCATTGGAGCGGATGTAGATCTCCGCACAGCGACGGATCTGCGCCTGCGAAATGCCGGACACCTGCACGATCTCATCCCAGTCCTGCGTCATCACGTCTTCGCGCAGCGCCTCCAGGCCCACCGTGTGTTCTGACAGGAAATCATGGTCGAGCACGCGCTCGCCCTGCGCCTCGCGCTCGAACATCACCTTCATCATGCCCTTGATCAGGGCCAGGTCGCCGCCGATGCGGATGTGCACGAACTCGCTGGTGATTTCGGTCGAACCGAACGTGGCCATCTGCACCATGTCCTGCGGTTCGGCGAAACGGATCAGCGCGCGCTCGGGCATCGGGTTGACCGCCACGATCGGAATGCCACGTTTGCGCGCGTCGACCAGGTTGCTCATCATCCGCGGTGAATTGGTGCCGGTGTTCTGCCCGATCACGAAGATCGCCTCGGCATGCTCGAAATCCTGCAGCACGATGGTGCCCTTGCCCACCCCGATGGCTGGCGGCAGGCCACGGCTGGTCGGCTCGTGGCACATGTTCGAGCAGTCCGGGAAATTATTGGTGCCGAACTCGCGCACGAAGATCGAATACAGGAACGCGGCTTCGTTGGGCGTGCGGCCGGACGTGTAGAACTCGGCCTGGTGCGGGCTGTCCAGCGCCTGCAGGTGGCGACCGATCAGCGCGAAGGCATCGTCCCAGCTGCACGGCACGTAGTGGTCGGTGGCTGCGTCGTAGCGCATCGGCTCGGTCAGCCGGCCCTGCATCTCCAGCCAGTAGTCGGTCTGCGCCATCAGTTCGGTCACGGTGTACCGGGCGAACAGTTCGCGGCCGGCGCGGAACTGGGTGGCTTCCCAGGCCAGTGCCTTCGCGCCGTTCTCGCAGAACTCCAGCTTCTTGCGTTCGTCAGCGTCAGGGAACGCGCAACTGGGGCACTTGAAGCCGCCGGGCTGGTTCATCGCCAGCAACGCCTTCGACCCCTTGCCGATCACGCTCTGCTGCAGCAGCACCTTGGCCGTGGCGCCGGCGGCACCCCAGCCACCGGCGGGCTGGTTGTAGGGCTTGTAACGCGGCGGCTTCTGCTCGGACATGTTCGGGAACCTTACGGGAGGAACGCGGCAACAATGGGCACATCGCAGTCCGGCGGCGCCTTCAATCGCACGGCCAGCCCCACAGTCAAACACGGCCTGCACGGCTTCGCCAGTGGCTGCACCCTGTTTTCAGCGCAGCCTGCCATGACAACGGTTACACCTGCGTCAGCGCATGGCCACTGCGCTATTCTCGATGCCGTGGGTGGTCCACCACCTGCGTATCTCCCTAGCCCGGACGCGCTGCATGCCTGATTCGCCCCCACCGCACACCCCGCCTGCCGGCACGGCCCAGCGTCCGTTGCAGCGCTGGCGCGGCGGCACGCAACAGCAGCAGGTCGACGTGGTGGCCGAAGAAGTGCCGGTGGCGCTGCGCTACAACGATGCTGCCTTTGCAGTGATGATGGCCACGCCGTGCGACCTGGAGGATTTCGCGCTCGGCTTTTCGCTCAGCGAAGGCCTGATCAACGCGCCCGCGCAGCTGCTGTCGATCGATGTCCACCCGCAGCTGGAAGGCATCGAGCTTCAGATGACGGTGGCCCAGGATGCGCCCGGCGCAAACCTGGACCCGGCCAATGGACGCCTGCTGCCCGGCCGTGGCGGCTGTGGCCTGTGTGGCACGCGCCAGCTGGAAGAGGTGCTGCGCCCACTGCCACAGATCCGCGAGCGCCGCAGCTATTCCGCTGCTGCCCTGCAACGGGCGTTGGCCACCTTGGCGCAGCACCAGCCGATGAATGCGGTAAGCGGCTCCACCCACGCCGCGGCCTGGGCCGATGCCAGCGGGCGGATCGGCTGGGTGCGCGAGGACGTCGGTCGCCACAATGCGCTGGACAAGCTGATCGGCGCGCTGCACCACAACGAACACGCCATTGAAGGCGGCCTGCTGGTGATTTCCAGCCGGGCCAGCTACGAAATGGTCAGCAAGGCGGTGCGCGCCGGTGCCAGCGTGCTGGCCGCAGTCTCGGCACCGACCGCGCTGGCGATCGACCTGGCCCGCGGTGCAGGCCTGTGCCTGGTCGGGTTCGCACGGGAGAGCGGGTTCAATGTGTATACCCATCCCGAGCGGCTGCAGGCGGACGACAAGTAGAGTCGACTGTCAGTCGACTGCTCTTCGTTCAGCCCCCCCGAAAACCCCACGCTGCGCGCGATGGACGACTGACAGTCGAGTCTACCCGGTCGGCTCCATTCAGACCGGCCCGGGCGACCCGCTGCCACCCGGGCCGAACCGCATCTCAGCGCAGCGCGACCTTCGGGAAGTCCACCGGTACGTCGAACGCTACGTTGACGTAGTTGGTGAACAGGTTGAGCGCCACGTGGGCGAGGATCTCAACGATCTGCTCGTCATCGAAGCCAGCCGCACGCAGCGCCTGCACATCACCGTCGGCGATCTGCGCACGCTGCTCGACCACCTTCAGCGCGAAGTCCAATGCCGCCGAGGTGGCCGGATCGCTGGACTGGCCGATCTGCGCGGCGGCCATCTGCTCGCTGCTGGCACCGGCCTTGCGGCCCAGCGCGGTGTGGGCGGCCAGGCAGTATTCGCAGGCGTTGCGGTTGGCGATGGCGACGGCGATCTGCTCACCCAGCAGCGGCGACAGGCGACCGCCGCCCAGCGCGCCGAACGAACCCCACATGCTCTGCAGGGCGGCTGGCGAGTTGGCCACGGCGCGGAACATGGCCGGGGTGGCGCCGAAGGCAGCGTGGACCTGACCCAGCAGGGCCTGGCGGTCGGCGGTGGTGTTGGCGGCATCGATCAGGGGGACACGGGACATGGTGGATCTCCTTGGGAAAGCGCCCGGGATTGGACGACCCGCTCATCGTAGGTAGACTCCGTGGACGCATCAGGCGTAATTCGCCACACATGTTGTCCATTCATCCATGAGCCTACCCACAGACACTTCCGCACCCGACCGTCTCTCCTCCCTGTTGGAACGCTTCCGGGTGCAGGCCGCGCTGTTTCACAGCGGTCCGCTGTGCGGCCACCATGTCTTCGAGCCGCAGCCCGGTCGTGCCTTCCTGCACATCCTGCGCCAGGGTGAAATGGAGGTCCGTCATCCCGACGGCGATATCGCGCTGCCCCGGTTGAAGATCGACACACCCAGCCTGCTGCTGTATCCGCAGCCGGTGCACCATGTGTTCTTCAATGCACCGCTGGATGGTCCGGATTTCACCTGCGCCACGCTGGATTTCGATGGCGGCGCGCGCAATCCGATCGTGCAGTCGCTGCCACCGGTGATGGTGGTGCCGCTGGCCGCGATCGGCGAACTGGATGACACCCTGCACCTGCTGTTCGCCGAGGCCGATCGCCAGCGCTGCGGGTCACGGCTGCTGACCAACCGCCTGTTCGAGGTGGCGCTGATCCAGATCCTGCGCTGGGTGGTGGACCACCCGGATGCGGCGGGCGTCAGCCATGGGCTGATGCGCGGGCTGTCCGATGCGCGGCTGGCCCGCACGCTGGTGGCGATGCACCAGGCACCGCAGGACGAATGGACGCTGCCGCGCATGGCCGCGACTGCCGGCATGTCGCGGAGCGCGTTCGCGGCCGTGTTCAAGGACGTGATGCAGGCGACGCCAGCCAGCTACCTGCTGGACTGGCGGCTGAGCCTGGCCTGCGCGCAGCTGCGGGCCGGCGTGGCGGTCAAGCAGGTGGCGATCGAGGTGGGGTTCGCCGATACCGCCTCGCTGTCGAAGGCGTTCCGCAAGCGGCTGGGGGCATCGCCGCGGGCGTGGCTGGCCGCGAGCGCAGCGCAGGTTGGGTGAACGGCTGAGGAGTAGAGTCGACTGTCAGTCGACTATCGCGCGAAGCGCGGGGTTTCGTTGTCTGAGCGAAGAGCAGTCGACTAACAGTCGACTCTACAAGTGCGGCGATCCATCAGACTTCGCCAGCAGCCCGGCGATGCGCTCGGCTACCAGGGCACGGACGCCTTCGTCCAGCTGGCCTTCGTACATTGCCTCGTAGATCCACAGGCCATCGGCGGCCAGCCGCGCCACGAAATTGTCGAGCGCGGCGCTGTCTTCCGCTGCACCTGCCTCCGGCGGTAGCGGAGCCCAGCGACGTACCGCCGGCCCCCAGGGACGCTCGGCGTCCGGGTCGGCCGATTCGAGCATGAACATCAGTTCGGCACGGGTGGCACTCTGCGCCGAGACACGCACGAAGGTCTGGTAGCGCTCCAATGCCGTCGCTTCATCCGCGCGCTTGCCGAGCAGCGTTTCCATCGACGTTTCCCAGGCCTGCACCAGGTGCTCGTCGATCCCGCGCAGCAGCGCCTCGCGCGAAGGGAAGTGGTACAGCAGGCCGCCGCGGGTCAGCTTGGCCTCGGCCGCCACCGACTCGAAGGTCACCGCACGCACGCCGTCACGATTGATCACGTTGACGGCGGCGTCGAGGATGCGGTCGCGCTTGCTGGTTCTCATTGCCTCATTTTACGCGATCGGCCGCGCCCCCGCGGCTGCCAACGCGGCCCCGCAGCAGGCGCGCCAGGATCGTCGCGCCCATCGCCAGGACCGCCGTGATCACCAGCAGCACGATCTGGTAGCCACGGTCATACGCGGCCGCAGCCAGTGCGAACCACTCGCCCTGCCCGCTCTCGCGCGCGGCATGCAGCGCCTGGGTGAAACCCTCGCGGGCAAACGCGGGCATGTCTGCCGAGACCGGCAGGAACGCGCTGTACATCGCTGCACTCAGGCTGCCCAGCATCGCCACCGCCAGCAGGCCACCGAACTCATAGGACACTTCTTCCACCGAAGACGCCATGCCCGCGCGGTGCGCCGGCACGTTATTGAGGATGGCAGTGGACGCCACCGAGATGGCCGAACCCATGCCGAAGCCGGTGATGGCCATGCCAGCCACCACCCAACCGAGGCCATGCGGAAAACCGAACGCCACCACGCCGACGCCCAGCGCACCTGCCGCCAGGCCGCCGCAGATCAGCGGGCGCAGGCCCACCCGGTGCAGGATGCTGCCACCCAGCAGCGCACTGGGCAGGCTGCCCAGCGCCGCCACCGATACCAGCAGGCCCGCCTGCAGCGGCGTAAAGCCTGCCACCAGCTGGAAGCGCTGGGTGGTGACCAGTTGCAGGCCGGCCATCGCGAACAGGGTGAACACCGCCGACAGCGTGCCGGCCAGGAACGCCGGGTTGCGGAAGATCGCAAAATCCAGCAGCGGGTACGGCAACTGCTGCTGGCGGCGCGCGAACGCCGCACCGCTGATGACGGCCAACAGCAGCGCGCCTGCGCCCAGCGCATACGACGGCGGCGTTGCGATCAGCGACTTGATCGCCAGCACCAGGCCGGACAGTGCAGCCAATGCCAGAACTGAGGACACCAGGTCCCATGGCCGCGAGGTGTCGCGCTGGCCTTCCGGTGCCAGCAGCAGCGTGGCCACGAACGCGACCACCACCACCGGCACGTTGATCAGGAACACCGAGCCCCACCAGAAGTGCTGCAGCAGCCAGCCGCCAATGATTGGGCCGAGCGCCGCACCGACGATGGCCACCGAACCCCAGATCGCGATGGCGATGTTGCGTTCGCGGTCTTCGTGGAAGCTCAGTCCGATCAACGCCAACGTGGCCGGCATCATCGCCGCCGCACCGATCGCCAGGAATGCACGCGCGGCAATCAGCTGCGTTGCGGTGTCGGCGAACGCCGCTGCCAGCGAGGCGACGCCGAACACCACCAGGCCGATCAGGAACATGCGCCGGTGACCGATGCGGTCGCCCAGCGTGCCCGCGCCCAGCAGCAGGCCCGCCATCACCAGCGGATAGGCGTTGATGATCCACAGCGCCTGGCCAGCACTGGCCGAGAGTTCTTCGGTAAGGGTGGGCAGCGCGGTGTAGAGCACGGAGTTGTCGAGCGTGACCAGCAGCAGGCCAGCGGCGACGGTGAACAACAGTGCCCAGCGACGGGCGCGCGACAGGGCCGGAGCACCGGCCAATGGCTGGGACAAAGCCATGGGAGAACCTGATGGGGGGTAGAGTACGGCCATAACTATACAGGATGTCCTGTACAGTTATGGCCTTCTGGATCAGCCGATTCAGCTTTTGTAGAGGCGAGCTTGCTCGACTGAACGGTCAGCCAGGCATGGCCTGGCTCTACTGAAACGGGACTGGCATGGCCTGGCGCTACTGGAGCACCTCTATCGGCAGTCTTCCGGCAGCGCGGCGATCGCCGATACCACCGCCGCCTGCATGCCTTGCCCGACGGCCGTGTCCAGCTCCCCACCTGTACTCCCATGCTGGCGCCGCAATTCGTCCTCGCACAGCCCGCGCACGCGCGCCCGCGCATTCGCGCGCAGGCTGCTGCACCGCCAGTCGGTGCCACCCAGCGGCAGCACCGAATACACCACGCTGTTGCAGGCGTTGCCGGCGCGCTGCTGCAGCGACAGCCCACCGAAATCCCGCGGTTCACTGCTGCGTTGCGGGTCGAAGTAGCTGTCCGGGAACGTGCGCGCATACTGTTCGATGTCCACGGCCATGCTGCGCCCACCGGCCAGCGGCATCTTCAGCGGCTGCCCGCACTGCGTCGCATCGGCGCGGTGCTGGATGTACTGGTAGATCGGCCGGTCCAGCGATGAGTCCTGCTGGGTCACCGCGCTGACTGCGGCCAGCACCGGCAGCGATGCACGATTGGCCATGCGCGCCAGCAGCCCCGCCTGCGCCGGCTGGCAGCGGTCGCGCAATGTCGCCGCGAGCAGGAACAGCACGTCGTTGCGAAACGCGTGGTCGTCACCCAGGCGCTGTTCGATGCGCTGCCTGGCATCGGGCGCCGGTGCCGGAAACGCGACCGCCGGCGGCGCGGTGGGTGCGCGCTGCCGCTGCCACCACACCAGCAGCACCAACGCGCCCAGCAGTACCCCGGCAGCCATGATCCATCGCCTGCGCATCAGTTGCGGATCGCCGTCAGCGTCGCCGCCGCGGCATCGTAGGACGCGCTGGCGATGTCCGCGTCAAAACGCTTCACCTGCAGGCGGCCGGCAAGCCGGTACGGATCCCACAGATCGCCCAGCGCGATCGGTGTCGCCAGGGTCACGTGGATGATCTGATTGGGTGGCGGCGGCGGCACGTGGATGCAGGCACCGTAGAACGGCACGAACAGCAGTTCATCCACCAATCCTGCATCGTTGGTGCCGAGCGGCACCACGTAGCCATCCAGATCCACCGCGCGGCCATCGACAGCATCGACCACGCGCGAAGAGCCGAACTGCTTGGCGCGGTCCGCGCTTGAATGGTCGATCTCCAGCCCCGGTGGCGTGCCCGAGCCGGTGTCGTCGATCAGGCCGCCCACGCCCTCCATCCCATTGCGTGACAGGCCGATCTGCGGGGGTGGGCGCTGGTAGGTCACTTCGTCGGGTCGCAACGCGTCCCAACGGTCAATGCGGGCATCGGCCGTGGCGGAGGGCGCCGGTTTGCCCTCCGGCGTGGCCACCACGGCATCGCCGCCTGACCCGGTGCAGCCCGCCAACCACAGGCATCCCAACGCCAGCAACAGGTGACTACGGTTCATAGGGCCTCAGCTGTGCGTCACGCATGGTGTAGGCCGAACCGGCCAGATCGTCATCCAACCGTTCGGCGCTCAGGGTGCCCGCCAGGAAGAACGGCGAGTACATGTCCGGCATCTCGATCGGGCGTGGCAGCACCACGTGTACGATCTGGTTCGGTGGTGGTGGTGGCACGTGGATGCAGGCGCCGTAGTACGGCACGAACAGGAATTCGCTCAGCCGGCCGTCCTGCGCGTTGGCCAGCGGCACCACGTAGCCCGGCAGGCGCACCGGCCGCTGCAGTACCGTGTCCACCGTGCGGAAGGTGCCGAACTGCGGCATGCGCCGGTTGCCGTTGTGCTC